>CALNHX010011065.1:0-35016 GCA_940337035.1 Agriotes lineatus
GGGGAGATCCTGGTGCATTGCATCTATCCATGAAAACTCTAATTCTTGGAATTCCAAAGATCGGTAGTGTTAAGAAGACAGCTAGCAGCAACAGGAAGCTGCACGTAAACTGGAATTCCTGTCTAGCGTGTAGAAGCGAAATCGGGGGACTGAATAACTTCCATGAGAGCCCTCAAGTTAGCCCTCAAGATAGCCATCATGCTAGCAGCAAGTTAGCTCCTGGAGACCGCCTTAAATATTAAAATTAGTGTTCGAAATTGATCTAGAAGAAGCATTCTTACCAACGGTGTTCACGGCCGATTGTGTAAGAGACTACGCTGCAGCGGTTTTCATTTATTGAAAGGCGCAGAGGGGATCCAGCCCAAATATCGGAATCAGTACCCAAAGACACAATTAAATGAGCATTCTTACCAACGCTGATTTTGCCCGTTTGCGAAATACCGACGCTTTAGCGGCTTCGTTTGTTTAAAAACAAGTACGTCTTTCTTTAGCGTACCAGACAATTACATCCGCAAAACGCTCTTTTTGAAAAATAAATATTAATCCAGCGATTCAACTGTTATCCAGCGGCCTACTCGGAATCGAATGCTCACAAACCTGCTGCGACAGGAAAAACTGCATGTGTTTATCTTTAAAGGCAGACGCTTGGTGCAATAAACCTGATTCCTTTTGCTACAATATTTAGATATAAGGTGGTCCGAAAGAAGATGCTAAACGCAATAACGCGCTTTTGAAATGAAATTGAAAAGAGCGTTACAATAGAAAATAACAACATAAAGTAACAATGACTGCTTTTCCCAGTAACCACTATGATATTAAAAATTTCAAACACTTTTACCAACTTTTGCCTTTTAAAATATAGCAGAAACACAATTAGGCATACAATCTACCGAAACAGCTAGAAGTTAAAAAATGTGACACATTGGCTATCGAAAGAGGAAAAACACGTGAAATATAAAGTAAATGAGAATGATTATAGAGGAATTACATTGAAATTAATACTGCAAGTACTCCTATTCAATATAATTTAATTGAGGCTGGGAGAGATAGTTTTAAATACTTACAAGTTGGACAACATATCACCATTTTGATGTATTGTATTGTAAATTATGTTATTGCAATACTAATATTTCTACTTAAACTTAATAAGGTCAATTAATGTGAGTAATGTAACCCCACAGAGTATTCACCTAGAAAAATTAATATTGATCATTAATTACCATAACAATTGTCTAGGCAAACAATTCAAAGAAATAAAAATCGGCCATCTATCAATATCAGACGGAATTAGAATACTTAAGTAAATACTGAATATGAAGTAAGTAAATTTATTGTACACTTAAGAAAAATTGTGCCGTAAAGTACATTCTTTGGGGAAGGTTTCTGAGACTCAAAATAAAACGATTATATATAATAACTAGCAGACCAGACAGACGTTGTCCTGCCCGAACGTTGGTTCGGCTATTAGCGGGTTCAGCAAACGTTTTTTCGATATTCGAATTTTCGATTTTTTTCATTTTAAAAAATACTGTAGAGTGAAGGGTAACATTTTGGGGTTATATGTTCTGATATGCGAGAAATCTTAAAAATTTCAAAAAAAAACCTCGAACCCGATTGCAGCGCCATCTACCGGGTCCAATTGTGAATTGAAACTATCCAGAAACCCACTCAAACACACACACACAAAATTTCATCAAAATCGGTCCAGCCGTTTAGGAGGAGTTCAGTGACATACACACGTACAGAAGAATTATATACTATAGAAAGATAATTCATTTTTTCTCAGATATAAGTAGTTAGAATAACAATTGCGAAAGACAAACTATTAACACATAACTTTAGAGGGATCACATAAACTAATGTGTATCTTACCAAAATTCGACTTATAGACGATTATAATGCAAATATAAAATTACAATATGCAATAATCAAAATTGAAGAACATAAAGCAACCGTCTGAGAGAGTACTTCAGGACTATCATTAATGTTTTATTATGTATTAAATTTGAAATTTTTTTAACAATGATATTGGTTTTCATAATGTTAATTGTCTAAATAAGAAAGGGGTTTTTCATACCTGGCTAGTTATTCGAATTTGCTGGGAAAACGTGGGTCCACTATTGCTGTAATTTGAATTTAGATGTAGATGAAATCCCTAAGGGTTTCATCCAGCAAAAAACGTTAATGACGTCAACGAATGCGCAAGACGTCAGAAACTTAGAAACAGAAGCCCAAACCATTAGTTGTTTCGAAGACGGCTTAAAAGGATTAAACATCTTAATTGTTAATTATTAACGCAAAATCCTGCACATATTACCTTAAGTGACTTACTGGGCATAAAATATGTATTTCTGCTGACAGCTTGATCCGTTTACCGCCGGAACATCTTCTGCATTACCGACCCACCTATGCGAGTTTCGGAAATATTTACAAAGTTTGCATATTTAATACGTCGTAGCTTCCTGGGTTCCTCTTCTTCTTGCTTATCTTTCCCATAACGCGTCAGTCGAGCCTGCAGGAAAGCTTCGCGACGTCTCCGAGAGAGGGAATCGAATACAAATTGAATTCCACAAAATAAAAAGAAAATCGTCAAGTGATCCGCATTTGCAGGACAAATTTTGATGACGAAGCGTAAGCTGCCTCCCTACAAGCCTTAACTATCGATTCCAAGTTAACGACTCGCAAATTTAACATGACTCTGCCCGGAAATAGTGCAATAATTTCATTTAGGAGATTGTAAAACAGTATTGCGTGCCATGGCCGCTGCATTAGCAGTTAATAAGTTTGCTGGTACACCATGTTATTGATTGGAGCATCGATGGAATTTTTATTAAACGATGGTCGACTGCGAAATTTTAATGCCTGCTTTAAGCGTGTTTCTCGCTTCGGTAAAAATTTGAATTAGAAATATGCGTCATGGCGGCGTGATGTAATATTTATGCGGCTTAATTAAAAGAATGCATTTATGCAACTAGCAAGTCTTTTAAGGAAGAGGTGTAACTGTTTATTGACATTCAATGTCTTTAGAAAGTGACTTTTCGATGAAAAGCAGCATACCGTATGTCTCAACTACTACAGGAAATAAAAAAGTTATAATATTATATAAGTTATTTAAGTTATACAGTGTCTGTCATGCATGAAAGAATATATGTTTTCTATCAAATTTGATAGCTGGTTTGTTGCAACTCTTTACATCTCCACATCAATTTCGCATTGTATGATCTATGTATTTCCAAAATGGTCTCCCTTTAGCATTTTTCCTTGTATTCCATCTTCTACTATAATTTTTAGTAAGCCGTTTTATCTTAGGAGTGACTTACGAGGGACGGTAGCCTATCTGTTATTAGAAAAAAGTAACTATACTATAATTGAAAATATATTTTATCATATATCCCACCATTACAATACAAAGTTTAAATAATGAAATCCGGCGATCGTCGATTCCGTTTAAAACATGTAAAACAATATCCAAGAAGTATGCCAGCATAACATGATTTACGTGTCAACACACTCGCTCGTATCAATATAACAAGCGGCTGGCGTCTGATGAGGGCTATCCGAAATCTTGCTACTGACTTAGACGAAATTACGGATAAAACGGTGACGTGACAACGCAACGGCTTTTCGCGTTAAATCCGCCAGCGCTGGGAACTCCCTGTCTTCTTGAGTATTTACAAATATGGAACTCCCGAATATGCAATTCGATCTGCGGGTTCAGCTAATGCCGCGTGATAGTATAACGCCTTGGAAATATTGTAGGTTTTGACATTGAGAATAAATTACAATATACAAGGTTTGTTAGCATTGTTATATGGTTTTGCGTCGTGTTTCATAATAGATGTTGTAGTTGAAGTCATTCTTTATCTGCAGTGATTTCGATTGTTTCGTACAGTTTTTTATTAAAGAATGGCAGAGAACAGCGTAAATTCTATACTTAAGATTAACTTAAAAAACCTACCGTTAGCTAGAAAGGTTAAAATGAAAAAAGAAACTTGGACGACCTACACCGATTTCAAATCTTAAGTAAGAAGATAAAGCTCGGAGTCTGTTAACATGTACAAGAAAAACACATTGATTTGTGGGCGTGATACATTACATGCCCTATTTTGTGTTCCATGTGGTCGTCTTACTGTGAAGAAATGGAGAAGTTTAGGATTTAAAGATGTCAAACATTTACATCAAAGGGTAAAAAATCACGAAATTTCTGTACGTCATATGAATTGTTCTATAGAATTTCAGTTAAATTCAGACTATAGGTAAAATATAATCAAACATAATGAACCGGTGACTAAAACAAGTATATATTAAACAGAACATATTTGGATTAAAACATCGACGGGATGTAGGTGAGTCATTAATTATAACTTTTAGTTCAGTTATTGATAAAAATTAAGAGCCCCCCAAATACAATTATCACGAGCCGCTACAGGAGTCTATTCTTTTTACTTTCATCATCTAAAGGATGAAGGAAGTATTGTAATCGTGAAAAATCACCTTCCGAGATTTCTTCAGATCTTCACGTTTCAGGGTCTCTAGATGACGAAAGACATGTTTTCTCAATTCCGTCTGTCTGTCTGCCTGTCCGTCTGTTTGTCTATCGGTCTGTATGCCGATCTGTCTGTTGGGCTGTCTGTCGATCAGTTGGAGGAAGACTATATTTTGCTCTCGGATTAGATGTCTACCTTCCTCAATATCGAATATACAGGGTCCAGCAACAGGTATGACCTATTTATATAGGCTGCTTATAAAGGATTACCGATAAAATAGAACAAAGTTTTAACAAAGCAAATGTTTAATATACGCAATTATTAATGCTTAAAAATAGTGTAACCATTGAATTATGAAAGGTTTTTCATGGAGTTGCAAGAAGTTTTCACAATAACGATAATTACGGTTTTTGAAGTATTCACTCCCATGAAAGTGAGCTGCATTTGACATGATCAATACATTTTTGAGATTTTCGTCGCTATTTCACATTTCCATAAATTACCTGCAGAAAGTTACTTTTGCATCTATGGGCATTCTTTTATTTGCTCACAACTTGCAGTGTATAGCGATGAAATTATATCACCGTGAAAGATTTTCAGTAAACTGTTCTACGAAATTTATAATGCATACCATAATAGACCTCTTGTAGTAGCCTGCCGGGCACGTTATATGGTGAAGAAACGTTCAATTGTTGAGGATATTTGCAGCTAAATATTTGTTGAAAATTCCATCTTGAATTAAAATAATTGGTTAAAAATACAAGTGTAGAAATATATTTCAACACGTCTGTGTCTTCTTCAGTCTACATGGTTAAAAATAATAACATATTAAAATCTGTAAGTAAAGACAATGTATTAAACTAAGTTAGTGAACAAATTTTCTCGTTCTTGTTTTACTTTGCAATTAAAAACAGTTGTTTCAGCTATACAGCTTGTACCATTTTTGATAATCTCTGAAACTTCTTTGTGGCGTGAATTCATAATTCATATTCTTATTTGGGTATTTCGCCACTCTGCAAATTAAAAATAAGAATATAAATTGTACCCTTTTTCCTCCTTTTCCAATTAAGAACATCGCTAATTGAGAAGAATAATAAAATCTCTGGGTATTTTGAATAAGTATCTGTAATTTAAATGTATTAAGAACTTTTGATAAAAATAAAGTAAGTTATATAATTCACCTAGTGTTAAGATCCAACTAAGGAAATCTTCCCAAAGTAAAACAATGAAGCCATATCTGAAGCTCCAAGTTTAAATATATCAAGGTGAAAAGTTGAAAAAAATCTGAGAGCTGCTTTATTTTATTTATCTGCAAATACGAATTCACAAAAATTACTGAACAGGTTATAAAGCGTGTAAAGTTAAATATCAGAAACAAACCTTAACGATGGCTTCTTATTTAATTAATTTAATATCTTTTGTAAATTGAAAATTGTAAAATTAGAGATTCTAAGTAGACGTCTAAAAACCAGGTGCAATATTAGAAATATCTGTAATAAAACGATAAAAAATAGTAAGTAGAGTACATTGTTAATTGTACTTACAATTACATTCGTTGCGAAAAAGAGAAAACCTGGTAGCAATTTACTGTGGACATCTTTTGCACACCGTCTTGGAGGATTAATTTAATACAAATGACAGATAAATTGTGCTGGTTATTCAATTTGCACATGCGGTAAAAAAGGTTTCCAAAATTGCAAATCCCATAAAACACAATAATTTACTTAAGTAATTTCTATTTATGATAATAATTTTAATACAATTTTAATTACGTTTTTAAAATTTAAAATACTGATGAATAAAGTAAAACAAAAAATTCAGTAAATAATGAATTAAACTAAGTTGTGATAAATTATGTTTCATGTTTCTATGTCGGTTCTATAGTTAATTACTTTGGGACTTTTATGATTTCAATCATTTCATATATCAAGCGCTTATGTAAGTTAATCTCTCTATATAACATTTTTCGTAAAGAAAAATTAAAATTATGTTTTTGTCTACAGCATGGTCTGATAATGCCGTATTAAATTTATTTGGAGAAGTTATTTTTATTTTAATAGAATTTTTGTGTTGATTCAATCTTTTAATTAATTTTTGTTTTGTTTCGCCAATGTAATTGGCATCTCATTGCAATTTATTCGGTAAATAATATTTAATTCATTGTTTAGTTTAGTTTTATCTTTAATATTACTAAATAATAACTGTCCAATTGTATTATAAATGATAAGAGGTAATTATTATTTACTAACACAGTTCCGATTTTTTGTTGAAGTTTTGAGGATGAAATTTGTTTGATGATTGCTCTATCAACTAAGTTATTTATTAAGCCTTTTTTTATTTAATTGTAGTAATAGAATTAAAGTTTAAGTATCTGTCTGTTTTAATTGGTTTTCTATACCAATTTGTATCTATGGTACCATTTTGATTTCTGAATAATGCGAATTCTAAAAAGTTTATTAAATTTTTCTAATGTAAATTTTAATCTTGAATGTATGTTATTAAATGTATTTAAAAAAATCAATAATATTAGATTCAGCAGCAATAATGATATCATCAACATATCTTTGATAGAGAGATATATTTTTGAGATTACTTAAAATGTTTTCTTCTATGCCTTGTAATCCTAAATCTGCCATAGTGCTTGATAAGGGTTTTCTAATATTGTCCTTCTTGTTGGAAGCTGGCCATGTCTGGGTATGTAAAATTCGGCGCAATTGAATTGGTCACAATAAATCACTGCACCGCAAAAATTCGTTGATTTGTGGGAAAAATTAATCATGGCCTCAAGAATTGCAGTTGTTGAAAAATAATTCTAACTTGAAATGATACACTAAATAAAAGATAACACTGTCCATAGCACTCTTCTCAAAATCGCTTATAACTATTGCAGAAACTTGTACTGTACGGTCAAATATGTGCAGGGTAAACATCTTAAAGAAATAAAAGTATGTCTATCTCTGCTTTAACTCAAGGACTATTGTATATACGAGGATTGTTCAATAGAAACACGTTTGGAGGCTGTAACATAATATCTAGTAACTCAATTTAAAAAATATATTAAAGTATGAGTCCCAGTGTTGTATTAGTCTACAGATTCCCTGCTGGTAAATTTCTTCCTACTGTTGACGAAACTATTTTCGAATGACAGTCTGCACTTCCACGTCCAAAGTGAATCGCTGCCCCTTTAGTGATTGTTTTAATGATCTTTGTGATAATAAGGGTATGAGTAATGAAACGAACACTTTCTATACTGATTCTCATCATTTCAGAAAGTTATGGATTTCTAGTGCTTGACGTCCTTTGGCGGCTGAAAATTGAGTAACAGTATGCACACTATCTTTGGACTGATTTTCTATAGTAAACGCCATTTCCTAGCTCTATAAAAATGGTCACAAAGAAATAATTGGAAAAAAAATTGGCAGACACATTACTAATATGCCATTAAACAATTTCAATAACCTCATGCATGTGCCATGATAACCAAGTCGTGCCTACGTGATCCAAACGTTTTTCTATTGAACAATCCTCGTAACTCAGGTTTTTACCCTTGGCGTAAATGCACATATTTTAGAACCAAAATGTATGGAGTAAAAGTTTCAAAACTTCCACTTACGGGGGAAGTTCTGAGTAAAGCCCTTTACAGATATTTTATACTCATTTCCAGATTTTAAAAATTTTTATCTACTCTTCTCAACGCTCCTATATAGGTTACTATATCTATTCAAGTTATGTGAAGTGCTCTTCTATATGGCCGTACCTTCACAGCTTCTAGTTTTCTCTAGTCTGTTTTACCCATGGTCCATATCTGACGTATAATAATACATAGAATACTAAAAATAGGTGATAGTCTTTCTAAACTGGTTTCTAGTTGTTTTTAGTACGAGTATAACTACTTTTTTTTATTTACCTTCCACTTCTTCCATCTGCTTCTACTTTCTAATTATGTAAACTCTTGAACTAGCCATAATTTGTTGTTGTAAAGAAGCACTCTGACCGTAATAATATGTTAAATTGAAATGTCGAATTTGATCAATTGCTGAAATAAATTTAATCAATTGGGCGAATTGTGGTTTTACGCAGTTCGAAGATTGAGCATTTTGTTTCGACAATGGGCGAATTCAGCATCTGAGTCTAACATATAGATACAGGGTTATTCACGTAAAATGACGAGCCTGACCAGGTAAAAATGCAACCCAAAATACGATTTATAAAGCTAACTGGATCCCTATTGCATTAGCATAATGCACTATTACCGCCAGATGCCTGCGCATAAAGCACCAGCCTCTACACCGCAAGGTAAATGAGGTTACAGATTATACATACATACATACATACTATTGCATTAGCATAATGCACATAAAACATAGATAGCTTTTAACGTCAGCCTCATAGACGTCAAAATATGACAGAAAAAATACCTTTCTTAGCAAAATATAATTTACTAACAACAATAAATAATTAACATCATAAAAGAAATGGGTAGGTACGGTACAAATACTTAACAAATTCTTAAAGTAAGTGTTCAAAATTCCTTCCATCGTTACGTTCACATGCTGCAATTCGAGTCATGAATGATCGCCTTACTCTAGGTAACAAGTCTGGAGTTACAGCTATGCAGGCTTCCCTGATTCGATTCTCTAAGCCTTCGATTGATGTCTGGTAGACTCTCTCTTTTATTATACCCAAAAAAAAAAAATCTAAAGGAGTCATGTCAGGACTACGAAGAGGCCAAGCATGTTCAGAATTTCTACCAATCCCCCAATTCGGGAATTATCATCCAAATTTGTAACCACAAATGTTGCTTCACATTTACTTCTATATCTTCTAATAAAACCGGCAACACAGTTCGAAGAAGATTCAAATAATTTTGTCCATTTAAATTTTCTCCATAAAAGTATGGTCCAATTATACGATCTCCCAATATCCGATACCAAACATTCACAGAATACACAGTTTGAAAATGTGCCATTCTGATCCATTTAGGGTTGTCGTGTGCGTAATAATGACATTTGTGTCTGTTCACTGGCCCATTATTACAAAATTTTGCTTCATCGCCGAACAAAATAAGATTTATAAAATCTGGGTTTAAATTAATCTGCTCTCGAACAAAATTACAAAATTGAAGCCTTTAGGGGTAATCTGTTGGTTTTAACTCCTGGACAAGTTGAACATGGTACGGATGAAATTTTTTCTCTTTCAAAATCTTGCAAACCGACGACTGACTTATTCCAACTTGCCTTGAGAACTCTAGTTCGCTGATATGAGGATTTTCAGTTACAGCTTCGATAACTGCTACTTCATTTTCCGGACAAGTGGAAGTTCTAGTCCTTATTCTTTTAAAACCAGGCCAATTTTCCCTTAACGGGGTTTCTATTCTTCTAAAAATTTTTGCCGTTTGGAGCTCGACGTTCGGGATATCGCTATCGGTCGGTACAAATTTGCTGCAGCAACACCATTTTTGTCCGTTCTCTCATCGTTTGAAAACATTTTTAAATAACTACGAATGAAAAAATGTGACGACACTGACATTTATGTGATGACACCTTTCAAACTACTTAATACCTACTTGGATTCCTGATTTAATTTAATACCAAAAAACAATGTGTGCTTAGTAAAACGTATTTTGGGTTGCATTTTTACCTGGTCAGGCTCATCACCTTGCGTGAATAGCCCTGTATTATCAGACCTAATAATTTATATTTTTGCCACTCTATGGTCTTTTCCCTTTTCTATAATAAGTAAATATTCAAGTTTCTCAGGTTGTGCTCCTACACTGTTCAAACTAATGTTTGATCATGGGACAAGACAATTTAGTAGAATTAAGTGATATCATGCGGACACAAAAGTGCTTTCAATTAGAATATAAAAACGAGTTTACGACATGTGCCTTTGCAATAGTGTCAATTTACTAGGTCACGTTGCAATACTATAAGGAAGCTTTATGCAGACCGCTGCACTATAATGTCATTGCTGAGTCAGATTTCACACACATTGTGTACCGTCAATGTATTATTATGCAAACGTCGTGTTTTTGGGCCTAAGTCAATAATAGGTTATGAGTTCAAAAACAGCAAACACGACACACATTCAATTATATGTAAGGACTTGTATTTGGTAAATAATTCAATCTACTTCTAACCGCTGAGGTGTATTCATTTGTGACGAACACACAGGCTAAGATTGTCTTTAAAAGGGTGGTTAGGCCTGGCCACTCTAGTCACATCTTATTGCAACCAAGAAACTTCATCTTCTTTCACAAAACAACCTGGTTTTACAATATTAGACAATTTATGTTCCGAAGTGCGAATTGAACTAGTGCAAGAAGTAATTCGCGGAACTACGCAAATCGAAGGCTTGCATAAATTCAAGGAGCATCGCGGACATACATCATTTTTTAAAGCTTTTCCAATAATTATGTTGAATAAAACGTCTTTCTTTTGCAAGTTTCTTGTTAATATTTATTTTGATATCTTATCTGTCGTCGCTCTCTATATTAATGATATTAAGAAATGAAACATCTTCTATAATATTTTGATCAAGGTCATTATAAAATCCATTTAATCTTTTAGTGCGTCCATTAGGACGAATGCATATCCACTTTCTATATCCCTTACACAATTTTAAATGTATCCATAAGTTAAGCATTTTAATTATTTGACAATACCTGTCACGGTAAACTATCAACATGTTTATGTATCGCAATTAATCATGTTCGGTACTTAAAAAGAAACTTACTTAAATGCTCGTTCGTAGATTATAGTTATTTATAGAACCACCAGCAATTCTCAGCACATAAGTCTTGCAGAGTAAACGTTTCCTTAAACAAGGTGCAAGCCGTTTAAAAGGAACAAGTTTATAACCAACAGAAGCTCGTATACGGTCGGGGATTCTGCACGAAATCGATGAACCGTCGGACTTATTTTTATTTAATTTTCCGCTCATCAAATTTGAGGAGATTTGTCTTTTATATCTCTCCGCCGAGGTGGAAGTTCTGCTGAGCAATTTCTAGTGAACCCTGTGGTTATAAATGCCGCTTTCGGCTGTTTGATAGTGATAGCCGAATAGGTATGTGAGTAACTCGATTATCATCTTTCAGACTTGGAATGAAGTTTGGATAGTTACACGATGCGGAAGAATAAACATCACCTTAATTAAGGTTAGAGCGACGAACTCATATAAAGTGGGGTGTGATTTTAAATACGTTAAGGTTTTATGTATAAACACCGAATCCCTTTCCATGTTTCTTGTTGGGTTTCTTCTCTTATTATTTCGCTATCAAGGAACAGGGACTGCATTGGAATTGTAAACTTAATTATGCGTAAGTTATCAAAAACATATTTTGTTTATGTGAAGTAGATTGAAGGTGTACTTGTAGTTTCCCAAAATGGAAGAGCAATTCTGCCTTATATTAGCTTTCCGATGAAAGGCAAGCTGACATTAATGTATTCGATGATCTTGTTTGTAACCGGGTGATTGTGAGCTTAACGCAGTCGTGTTTTGGAATCACATTTCGGGCACGAGTACATTAATAATCCTCTGTTGGACCCTTTTTGAAGTCGGCCAGCGAGGCGGTAAACAGGCAAGGTCGGCGGGAAGCTTTAAATGCCGATATGGATTTTATAATTCGGCTAGTCAACCGAATATCTGTGACGACGCAGATGTGAGTGATACTCAGCAAGGTTACAACCCACGGAGAATTTTCCCACTGTAAACTGAAAACTTCCCCAACTAACCATTCCACGTCGTTTTCTCGTGACCATAGGGTAAGTCGAGAGCCTGCACTAAACTTGAGCTTTAACTGATTTTACAAGCTGTGTAGCCCTTGGTGACCCCTTTCCGTCTGTAGTAAACTTCATGCAATGCAAACCCGCTTCCATTTCAATTTGGTGTTCAAAAATGAATCAAAGAAATTTCAAAGTAGGGGGCAGTTGGATACGTCTCTCTTTCAATAACCCATCGTTTTATGTCGCTTTCATAATCGCCGTTCCCCAGTCAGCTCACTCCAGAAGATATACAGCTAACTTTTATTTGGTTTACATAAACTTTTCATAAATTGAAATATGTTGTGAAATAAAACCGCAGGGAATATCTTCAAACTTTTGCTTAAATAATTTATTGGGCCTTAGTCGTAAAATACCCCGCGATAACCAAAAGTTCTGCACGTTTCGAGCCTTAAACTAATAATGAGCTTAGGAAATGCGCTTCGGGTAGAGTTTGTCATAATTTAGTTAATGCATCTAAATGCATCATAAATTTTAGAAATATGAGCACCTGAACCTAGACATTCGTTAGGATTGGAAGTTCTCGGGATGTATTAGTTTTTTGGTTGATGTACACATTGTTTTAGCGAGTTAATGTGTGAAAACATAAACAGTTTTCGGTTTAATAGTTATGCTTGCAATATTAATATTTTAGTCCCTTTCTTGTCTCCTTTGTAAATGAGTATATTGGCATATATGTACAGTGAATTTGTTTTAAGGCGCAATGTGGTCTTCCCGTCTCCATGAGGATTTGATTGTTACCTAATGGTTTCTAAAGATACGCCACACCTCAACCGTGTGTAAATGCGTTTATTTAAAAATGCAATAATTACTGAGTAAGTAGAAAATTACTTATTCTGTGCTGGAAGGAATTCTGTTGCTACCAAACAACGCCACAGCTTACAACAAATGCGTGAGTTATTACATGTTACATTCCTTGTTCTTATTTTTTATGCTTATTTGTCAAAAAAATTGTGATTCATATATTGCATTTTAAAATAATCGCATTTATACATTGTGTGGGCGCTGTGTATCCTTAAAAACCAATAGGTAACCATCAAATCCTCATGGAGACGGGAAGACCACATTGCGTCTTCTGAACAATTAATTACGACACGACGATACAAATTAACGACAAGTGGACCATAAACAAACAAAATTGCATCACTTACCTTTCATCCTTCCTAGGTACAGGTACATATAAGCCTCGGAGGCGACTGGTTCGTAAAGCTGAAGGGGGGATTCGAACACAATGTACAAGATATACACGTATTTCACGAAGAGGACAATGTATGTTCACAAAATTGAATTAGCCGGCAACAACAAGCAAGAGCTGTCCACTCTTCGACAGATGGAGACTAATTAATTTTAGGAACCACGGACGTTTTTCGCGGTTAAACTAGAGGGCTCTAAGATTTTAGGGTTTCTAGGAAAGTGGACCACATGTTAGAATACAGGAGTGACACAACTAGAAGAATACAGCCAACTACAAAAATAAATTTAAACTAAAACGCGAATCCAAACTAACACCATCTTTCACCGTATGACACAATAATTTTGGAAACAGTAACCCAACAAATGAGAGATGTGCAATAGCCACGCCGAGGGGCCACGGGCGCAAAATAATTCAGGGATTTACTTAAATGTCTCAAGTAACTAACGCTTAGGGCTCCAGGTCCAACAACTTACCGTAACACACTCTGCTGAACCATACGGGGTAGTCGGAATGTGACAGAAGATAGGCTACAAAAAGGTAGCAAACGACAAAAGTTAGTGCCAAAAATATCAACGATATATCTATTTAAAACAATGGCTTTAATACACCGAAGAAATATATCGACCTGTCTAAAGTCTTCTTAACTATTGCACTTTTCGGAGTGCTTCAGCACATGTAGATTGCTGATTTAATAGGGCCAAATTCTTAGGTTTGGTAATTTACTGAAGGGTTAGAACGTTTATCGCCTACGTCAATTCACAGTAATAAACACAGCTCGAGATTTGAAACTGTATTGGAAATCAAGTAACACACGCTAACTATATATGCAGATTAAGCATGTAAAGTTTATGGGTATTTTGCTACTCTAGCTTCCTGAGCGAACTAGTAAGCTATTCGGTCTTATTGTGCGAATTACGTCTGCATAACTAATTTCTAGTATTTCATTGTAAATATATAAGCAAGCGATTGCAGTTTAACCTAGTAAGTAATGTGAATCAGACTGCGACGTTTGCGCAAAAGTGGTCGCAATATGACAATTGTAAACTAGTATTGCATATTATTTCTTAAAAATAACAAATTAACTATTGCCAAGTATAGCTTGAACACGAACGGTAAGTGCAATATATTGATTGTAACGTAGCCTCAGTCATACTCAAAGTTAGTTTCACTATGACACCGTGATTGAAAATTAAAATTTGAATGACTTAACATAAAAATGTAAAGTAAAGCAACCTCCAACTAAGCATCGGGTTCGTTGCATTCAATTATTACAATTCATTTCAATCAACAAATGGAATATGAACATTACGCAAGCACAAAAAGGGTTTATTAAATAAGAGCGCTAGAAATCGATTTAGCAAAGAAATAAAAGCATCAGCTAAGTATTAGAAAGCTTATAGTCCGAGATGATTCGCGGATGCAGTCGTCGACAAAGTCTCACCGAACATGATCAGTTTATATATATTCTACTATTTAGCGTATACAAAACAAGCTCCACATATAATCGCTGAGTAGTGCTCGTAGATATACAGGGTGTATTAAAACGTAAGGAGAATATTTTGAGCACGCAATTCTCTGTTAAAAAGTAAGCCAAAGATTGTAATTCTAATTTGGTTTTGTGCGAATCGTTTATTAAATTAGACAACGCTGTGCATCTGGAACCCAAACGGATTATGAATCCGGTTAACCTTGGTCGTATTCTCTAATTTTGACATTTCTTCAGGTATGCAATATGTCTTAATTCCACTAATAATGATCAAAGGATATTACAACTCAAGACCGATTTTTTAATTAATTTTTTTATAAGAGCTGCTCAAAGTGTTCACCTGTACCTTCTAAACATTTGGTATATCGGGTAATAATGCTTGCTATTAGATTTTGCAGCATGTTACATTATTTGCGCGGGGCTCCAAGAGAAGCAGCCATGGAACTCCCATCCAAGTTCTGACCACAAAGAGCGTTGCTTAACTCTACGTGGACGCTTGTTCAAGCTACACCACCCGGGACTTTGTGGTAAACAGCTAAAACCTGACCTGTGCGGCTGCTACTTGCTTGACAAATCCAGACGAGTCTGCCAGAGCGCACTAGTGGTACCAGATCTTCCAGTTTTTTTCAGCCCCAAAATTTCAACCCAACAGATAAGAGAAACCGTAACATGCGGTTACTTCAGCATCCGAGGATAAGGCAAATAGCAAAACGAATCTTGGAATGACTTGTGGAAAACATGATGAAGTAAAGAAGTGCTACTGAGAAAGGAAAATCCTGACATTTTTGGGGACCAACAGATGTTTTACTTTCAAATATTCTCAAATCCTAAATTAATTAGAATGTAAATCCGTGAAGCCCTGAACAAACTCCTCGTATAGTTTCAGAAGTACAATTAGGTCTCCCAAAAATTCTCAAATAGGAAATAAAATTCGGAAAACTCTGAAATTGCATACGGAAAGTTTTCAACAAAAGGAATAAGAATTTCAAATCCAAAAGCGATTGAAATACATATTTCAAGTTGCCGAAGTTATCGGAATAATGGGCGAACCTCAAAAGAACTTTTCAGATCGTTACAAGTATTTTCTATCTCCGAAAAGTTTATAGTCTACTTCTGCTTCATTTGTTTTACTTTGATCGCGACTCTAATATTTTTCTTTTACTTTTTCTTCTTCTTCGTCTTCTTTTAGTTCTCGGATTATTCCTGTTCGAGCTAATTTACTCAGTCCAGTTTTCTATGCTTTTCGGTCGATTGATTATGTTTTGTCCTTCTTTTTTTCCTATGTCTTTTCTATGTATTTATTCACTATTAATATATCTATATTTATTTTCCATATCATTAAAACTGTCTTTTAACTGTCTCTTACATATTACTTCTCTTACATCCCCGTTTCTCCATCTGTAATTGCTATTATCATCTTTCGTGTCTCTTGCATTTCTCTTGCTGTTTCGTATGTTTTGTGATACTCATCTGCGGTATCTGATATTGATAACAAGTATTTATACGTTATTGTTTGTAATTGTTATTACTTGCATATTAACTGCTCATCTGCGTAGCCTTATATCATAATTTTAGTTTCCTTGAGATCGATAATCCCCATTTTCATTTCATTCTTTCTATTTCTTTTGTCCATATATTGCAATGGTCTTAGGCCCTACAACTCAACTCTGATAGCATTGCCAAATTAATGGACATTTTACTAAAGCTCAGAATGAGGTATTTTATATAACTGCAAGGCTAAAACTTGAATTTAACAGAATGAATGCATTTGTAAAGATATGCCAGTAATAGCAGAATATTTAAATAAAGAACGCAATAAGCAAAGCTTAATTCTCACAGGGATCTAAGTTGACTGTAAGATCAATTTAAAATAAGAGACTTGTGCAAAGGTAATAGCCGAACTAAAAGAGATTATTAATTACAAAAAGGATCGCAAAGGCAATGAAATGAAGCGTAGAATTCAAGTAAATTTAGACAGTGAAATTTTGTCAGGGTTTTAAAAGAAAGGTATAAGAAGCTAGATAAACCAATGAACGTTGCAACGAGCAGCTAAGAAGGCAGGCATTAAGGCATATAGTGGAAATTGTAAGAATCAGCAGGACAGGGTAAAAAGCAAAGAAAAGCAGACAACAGATGGATCAAAAATCGTGTGTAAAAGTAGACAGGTGAATTCGAAGGAAACATTGGTGCAGGAAATACTCTAACTTAAATAATCAGTTCAGTGACGCGTGTGAACTATTAAAAGCACTTAATAAAAAACGTGCAGTGGCGCGAAGACACGGTTAATTAGTTATAAATGTAAACAATTATATTAAGGATAAGAATTTTGTAAATAGTTTTAGTTGTAAGCATATTTAGTGTTAAAAGTAATCAATTTGAACTTGGTCAATATTCGTTTTTTTAAATTAATATTCCACTTGCAATTGTTTATGACGGATTTTCAAGCAGAACAAAAGAATAAATTGTAAGAATTATTGTGTTGAAATGTGCTCCACTTTAAAGAAATTTTCCACATAATAAATATACAGTTATCAGCATAAAAAGTATACAGTTTTACTGAGTGCATGTCCAACGTGGTGTGGTAGTATTTACAGAGATTTCCGCCACAACAAAGTAAAAAGTTTTTCGAAGCTCCGTTACAATAACCTAGCAGCCAAGCGAGTCAACACAGCCCAGAGGGGAAGGTACCAGGTCAGAGAGCAGCCTTCTAAGAACGTGTCCCGGGAGTTTCATCAGGATCAGCCCCAAAGCAGCCCAAGAATTGCATCAGCGTCTCCTACGAGTTCCCAATTCAAGATCGGTAGAGAACATATACCGTTTTTGGCTAAAACTAGCTACGTTAGGTCCGTGAATCCAATCAAGTGCTGGAAAAACAAATAACAAAGCACCCGTATTCAAATAATTACCGGTAGAAACTTTGATAAATTTAACTTTGTTTTTAAGTCACTGAACGCTAACTTGCCAGCGGGATCCATTTTGGTGTAGCATTTGTCCTAATTTCGAATATTTTCTTATGCGCATTAGAGCTAAGACGGAAAACAGATCCGTATTCAAATAATTTGACAAATTACACATTCAACCAGGTATCCATCTGAGAGGAGTGATTGATTTACGAATGAGCTAGCGTTTATTTAACAATAATTGCAGGTAAATAGAATATGATAAAGGGCATATAACTATTTATTTAGACAAGTCACTTTTAATCTTCCTAAAATTTTATAGTGCAAACAAAATAATTGCATGGTGGCAACAATTAATTAATTAATAAATTAAACAAAGAGCACAACCATAGCAATATATCCTTACTCGTGTTAGATGTTTGTACTCTCCTCTCGTTGTTATTCCTTAGCATTTCGTCGATGATAGTGAAGAAAACTAGTGGATTTAATCCGTCTTTCCGATTTAACCCTTGTTTCATTTCGAATTTCTTCTATCTTTATCCATTTATTTGAATTATGCCAATCTTTTTTTCTATGCACTTCTTATTGCTTCAACCAATATCTCTGGTGTATCTATCGGTCTTAAGGTCTCAACGATTCTGATCTTTCTATCGTGTCAACTTCAGATTTAAAATAAAAAAATTTCTTTTTTTAATGAATTCGTTTATTGTTTCCTGCAAAATACAAATATTATTATTGCATTGTTTCTAGCTGCTAAGCAAATCACTCTATAGTTGTCACAGTTATTTTTTTATTTTTTTTTTCTAAATTGGGATTTTTCCTTCTATTATTTTTGTCACATGCTCCGGTCATTTTCAACTTATTTTCTGGTAAAAATGTTTCCTTATACATGTCATTACAACTTAGGATATGCTTTTGCCTCTGCAAGTAGTTATTTGCATCTTCCTTTTTTGGATCCGTATTTACAACAATAGAAAAGCCGCGCAACGCAGTTGGGTAGGCGCTAGACTTGCATTAATCAAGTCCTCGGTTCGAATCCCACGGGGACCGGAATTTTCTCGCAGCCTTGCAATTGGAATCGGGCTCAGTGAGACCATTCACAGTTGGTCATCAAATTAACTGTGCTCTTTTCAGAACCATAGATCTAAGAGATAGAGTAACAAGGTCAACACATTACCATGACACACACCTGACACAATGGTTGCTGCGCAAGCCCAAAAGGCGCGCTTCAACTTTGTATCCCGAATCCTTGCAAGTTGAGCATTGTACCGCCAGATGCAACTGCATAAAGTACCAGCCTCTATACCGCAAGGTAAAATGAGATTATCGATAATACACACACACATACATACATACATATACATACATTTACAAGTCTCTGAATTACAGCATGAAGCCCTTTTAATTTTATGTTGGGACTATTGGCTGTATATGGTTTTTCATGTTAATTAACTGATTTGCTCATTTAAGGCGCCCCATTTTTATCATATTTTAACATCAACGTTATCATAAACAACTCGTGGTATTAAATAACTGTGGTAAGCAGCTACCTTGCCCTACAGCTGGTAGGATTGATGCTAATAAAATTGTATCATTGAACGTCAGTGAAAATTAAAGTTTAAAACTAGGAGCCAACTACAGTTTTAAAATGAGTTTGTCCTTGGACCGAGAAACGTTCAGTTCTGCTTCTAGACGCTTCGTTATGATTTTTCTAAAAATTTTATTGATGTGAGAAACTAGACTTCTCGGTCTGCTATTCTCTAAAGTTGGGTGTTTTGCTTTTCTATAGACAAAATAAAAAGCATTTGTTATAGAGAAATCCGCGTTTACGATATGTAACAACCCGAAAAAGTATCCAGTAGCTTAGTGGTGTGGGAGCGTGTAGTAGGCGGAAATAGAAGAGGGCTATTAAAAATTATTATACCTTGAAGGCTACGAAGGTAAATTCGTGTTATTTTAAGACTCCATCATTGGGTGCTTTGGATTCCTATGATGGACTTGGAGGTTGCAGAATTGAAAATCTTCTAGGAGATGTCAAGTATGGGCGATGGTCATGCTCCAGCTATGACTTATCTTGCTAATATCTAAAAATGCCTAATGGACGTTAAGCTACTCTAAACTTTATTGCACTAGACAAATGAATATCATAAACTAAATTTAAGACTATTAAAATAACATTCATAGTATTACATTTAAGTGCCTTGCAGCTGTGACCGTAACAAAAAGATAAATAAAACAATTCATTGTGTATTTCTACCTGATTATCGCGATAAATCGCCTGCAGATTTCAACAAAAGACAAAATTTAGTTAAGTGAATTTTAAATTGGTGGCAAATAACGTGTGAAATAAACATAAATTAGACTTAGCTGAAATGCAGTACATTCTACCGCAGAATACGAATATCGGAGAAAGTCACAGACACGGGATGTTGTACAAAATATTGAATGATGAAAAAGGGCTTGCAAATGATGAAACTCGTGACTCGAAAACGGAGGAAAAAAGAGGAGTGTCGCCAGAGATTCGACGGAATACAGGAGGGTTGCGAAACAATAGAATGGCATACAGGGCGTAGTGGGGCGATACAGGGTTTTTCCAATGCGTAGACTACGTTTAGCGAGAGTTAAATAAGTGAATATAATAAACAACCGTTGCAATTTGCCTACAATTGGCAAAGTAAGGATATCCCAAACGGTACTATTATGGAACAAAGCCACACACCACACGCTACCGATCTGCTCTACTATATCCAGTCAACTACTTATCTGCCCCCCCCCCCCCCGACTTGAAATCTTGTCGCAAGAAGCAGTTAGACGAAACGAACTATGCGGTACCCTCTAGAGCGTGGATTCAAAAGCCACCGACCGGCGGAGGAAATTTTCAATCGGACCTAACACATTATTTAATGCAGGCAAATTATTACTATCGAATACTCTTCTGATTATGTGTTATTGCTCAAGGAGTATTCTAATACCTGAAGTTCGTATAAGGCTTGATACTTTTCTACTATTCTCAGAATATTTTCGCTCTTTAACTTACTTCTTCAGAAAAGTGTATTTTGCTATTATCTCTTGTATCTTGTTTTAACAGTTAAATTTAGTTATCAACATGCAGTACATACGCAGACGTAGCTGGTAAAATTAAGAGAAGAATGGGCCCAAATTCAAACCTTGTGAAACTCCAGGAACCTAGCAGAAATATACTAACATTTACGATTTGCTTCTATACTACACATTAATATTATTTATGAATAAATTAGTAATAAATAGTAAGAAATGTATTGCTTTCTTATTAAAATAAGTTTTAACGTCTCTACAATATAGCGGTAAAGATATGTATTTTACTAAATAACGGAAATTTTTGAAAAGTATTGACTATCATTGCTTCCAAAGAGTGCTTAGTTTCCAAAATGTTAATTCTGTTCATTACATAATTTTCTATTCTTAATATCAATACTAACCATAATTACAGTACGAAATAAATTTCGCATTTTAGTGAGAAATCTCTAGCAATCGCACAAAGTGGAACTGCACATGAGCCCTGAACCAACATGTTCGAAAAGAAGTTTTAAGAGCATTCTCCAGAGGTATTCCGCAGCCATTGGCCTAAAAGTTGCAACTATAGGCACAATGCTAAACTAAAGCACAGATTGTGCAGCTAAATAACCAATTACACGAAGCTAATGATACTTATCTACCCCCCAAAAGCAACCCAAAGGGCACGTTAGTTCTAGTTGCTGAAGGGTAGGAAATGTCTTGGGAACTATATTCACATCTATAAGTGTAGGAAGTATGTTTTACTAGAGAGCCAATTTTCAGATATCTCAGATCGATTGATAATAAATTCGGAGGCATTATAAAGTTCTATATTAATTGCTTTTGTAAGTAAAGGGAGACATGACACTTTTTGTAATGAAGTGATGGACAACATGTCGAATTAAAAGGGATAACTTTTCCGTTGTATTGAATACAGTAATTTTTAAAGTATATTTGCAACATATACACAAAATAAATTAGTGTTTTGAATTATATTGATCAATTTCACTCGTAGAAGATTTAAAATGATATCCTTAGTAATTAGTTCTCACAGAAGTGTCACTTTTTCCCATTATGTATTTATAAGATAATGGCATTTTTGTTACATGTAAAACAATTAATTTCAGAATTAAGATGGCATTCTAAAATACATGTTAAAAGGCATTGTAAATGTGTTTTTGTTACAGTTGTTTGTCGAGTTTTGTTCAATTTCTTTCAAGTGCTACTTGCTGAACTTTCAACTGAAAGAAACTACTTTTAATCGATTTTATTTAATTGCTTTCCCAAGAAAACTTCTTCTAATTAAAGCTGTCTGTTTGGTGTCTAGCACTGACAGAAAATATCCATTCTGGCTGTTATTTGAAAAGCTTGCCTACGTCAAGTCGGATGCTTGTGAATGAGAAACAGCGTTTTGTACGCTTTTTAAAAAATGTTTGCTTCCATGTATTCGCATCAGAGGTTCTATTAATCCAGTTTTAGTTTAATGTCATGCGGAACTGGCAGTTTGTGCAAGATCTTCTAAGTAGATTGAAAGCGGCTGTATTTTGTATTTCATTAGTTGATGCGAAAACAACAGGCCTTAAATGAGTTTAGATTAATCGTATAATGAATTGCATTTTACAGGCTCCTTGAAGTTGCTAATAATTTCTGCTATATCTGTATTTATTTCGAGATACGTGTGTAACAAAAAGTTGTTTTTCCCTGATCGCAAGAAAATAATACCTTTCGATGTATTTTCGGGTCGCAAAATGGGTGACTCCAGTATGTTATTGTCATAGCTAGATAACAGGCAATAAAAGTTCGCAAATGTAAGACAAGAAAAACAGTAAGGTAATACATTTACCTTGTGTGCTATTAATTTTACGTTTAATTCAATCGAGGAAAAATTGTATTTATGTGTAACACTACGGAAAAGTGGTTGTTTTGCCTAGGAAGCGATTTCTACAATCAGCTAGGAATATATTACTTATCCTACTACATAGTTACACTAAATACTATTCTCGCTAATAATTAAAAAACCCACACTTTCATAATTCTTAAATAAAATATTTGCACGTTTTAAATTGCCTATTAAATGATATATTATTATACGATGGTTTAGTTAGACAGTAAATTGTTATACAACTGTAATATTCAGTTCCTATAGATTGTTCCAGACTTCAAATTCTTATGCGAGTTTTTGGCCGACGTTGCCACTTTTCGGCAGCGACCGACGGTCTAAGTTTGCTTGAAGTAATGCGATGCGGATAAGACGAAGCAAGCTATTAACAGTTGTTAAGTGCTCCGAAATACAAAGCGGGATTTACGAGTAGTTATGATTGATAGATGCGTATTTATTTCCAACGAAATTTGTGCTGAAATGTGGTACCGTCGTTCTGCATAAGACCTTGTACTGAATTTAAAGTATGAAACGATCTATAGCAGTGCTCTAAATTGCCTGAAAATTGAATGTTTCTTTAAAAAACATCTAGATTAAAACTGCGAAAATATAAGCTTTTACTTGATTTTAACAGGCATATTACTACGATACTCTTAAAAAATAACTAGAAAGTGTAGAAAAAACATTCGAGGTCTGACAAAGAGATATAATGGTCAGAACTGTTCAGAAATTGATTTTTAAGCAGTTATATTATACACTTGTGGCCCTTTAGTGTAAACTGGAGCAAAATTAAGTACTTTTGGAACATATGTCTTTTATCTTTTTCATTTGCGTAAATGTCAAGCGTACAAGATTTTTTCTTCGATGAAGAACATTTTTGACTTATTGTTGCAGGCTGAGCTAGATAAAATAGAAACACTTTTGTTTTTGCTACTCATATAAATGTTAAAGTAGCTATTCGCAGCAGTTTATTCTATTTTTAAGTTCAACTTTTAACACTAAGGATGCAACTTCTCCTTGCTATGTAGCTGAATAAATCAAGGGGAGGGTACTGTACTTCGGGACACTTCTGATTTATTTTTTATGGGTTTATTTTTAAAGAAATAATAATTACAAATAATTTTAAAGTAGCTTTATCATTTATAGTATCTAAATAAATATTAATAGTTTAAGAGCTGCGACTATTTATCAAAATATCTATTATTCCTAATATTACACTTGAGCATGTACTATGCAAGACAAAAAACAGGGACAGTTAATATGGTCTGTTGTAAATGTGACTGCCTTAATGTTTACTATCATTCGTTCTACTCTTTAATTCCTCATAAATATCCTTTACCTCAGTATTTAATGTTACTATCTGATTATTGACGTTACTTTGATAGCTGTCAAATTTTTCCTCAAAATTTAATAATTTATCTTTGATTTGTCCCACTTCTGACCCAATTATTTCTATTTCCTTTTCAATAGGTTCTATTTTATTACTTATCTGGTTGTCTAAAAGTTCCTATACTTTAGCTATAAGATTTTCATTTTTACATTCTTAATTTGGCATCAATTGTGTCCATTTTGCTTTCTACTAACTAACACTGCTTTATGTAAAATTTCCTGGTCATTTGTATTAATTTGATTTATCATTTGTTGCATTAATTTCATAATGTTATTGTCATTAGCACTACTAGCTGATGTACTAGCCTCTTGTACTTGGCTTGCTTCTGTATTTGATGCACTATCACCTTGATTCAATTCTATTAAGTTTTCGTTCTGGCTTTCTAAAACCTGACCTTAAATTCATCAACCAAAACTTCTACTTGTTAATTACAGTTGTTTCTTTTTCCTACTTGTAATCTATTGAATTAACTTTGTCGCATCTCACGTTGCTGCTTCAATTGTGACGTATCCCCACTATTTTCAAAACCAAATTGGTATTTAATTATATTATGTCTAAATATATCTTATCTTAGTTGTATTAAAATACATCTGATTCTTATACTCTCCAAAGAAGCATTACTTCTTTTGGAAGTGTCTTATTGACTTAGCTTTGTATTCCATAAAACCTATAACAACTTTGACATTTTTTTTTATTACACAATTCTGACACAATTATGTCAGGACAAATACCCCTGTTGTAACCTTGACTAACTAGCTGGGGACAATGAAATCCTTTCTCTCAGCTGAATGGCGTTATGTTACTTTTAAATATATCGGGAAATGTAATTTTTTAACCTTCATTTCTATTTAATCAACAGTATAATACCATATTTGAATTTTTAATTTAATTCAAATAATTTCAAATACTTCACTTAATATCAGATGTTAAACACTGACTTTATAATTATTTGGTGTTTGATCTGACATTACAATAGAAAATAATTTAAATTTCAAAGCAGTTTTGATCACTTGATCCAAATAATAACACACAACCTAAATCAAAATCTTCTTAAACTAACTCCAAAATGTTCAATTTTTTCATATAAAAGCCGAAAACTATTCAAGCTTGGATTAACGTACAATTTAGAGCACTTAATTTTATAAATACCTTTGTTAATTCTAAACAGTTCTTACTAAATTTCTATCACATCAAACTTTTACCAAAATTAATCAACAATTTTCACTGACCGTTTCTTCGTTGACTGTAATACCTGATGGTTTAACAGTATCTTTATACTGTTGAAAATTTCCTCAGCAAACCCCTGGTTGCTCCAGCTTACCTCAAAGCTCGCTGTAGCCCTCCACAATTCTATTATTTCTAATAGACTTCCAATCCAGTACTCAAAAACACGCTTTAGCACTGGCTTTACGTTATAAATTGTATTCTATTATTTTTAATAGATAACGCAATGTCAGACAAGTTTAATAACATTGACTTTTATATTCAAAATAATAATCATTGTGATACTTTATCATGTTTGATTGCAGAGAAAGCTACTTTACTATCGCTAATTCACATTTGCAATTATTATAAGCTCACAATTAAGGGAATTCAGCCCTCAACGTAATTTTACGTGAATTATTTTCACTTATAATACCATGAGTAGTCAAAGTTATGTCGACTATTTTTGTGGTGGTGTCACGAATGTCCATTGTGCTTTGGTACGATTAGGACGAGTGCGCTAGCACGAGTCCTAATCCCAAGCGCAATGGACATGAGTAGTGATACCACCGCAAAAATAATCTACTTAACTTTGACTAAGAATGGTATTCGAGGGACTATTTAATGAACCAAACTACCTTTTTCAAATTAGTTTTCAGTAAATCTAGCAACAAACTACGCAATTTCTATAGTAACAGAACACTAATGTCGACTTTTTCTAATAAAAATCGCATTTATTAAAAATAGTCACTTGAATACCTTCTAGGAAGATATATCCACTGATATTTTTTTGATTGGCCAAGAAACGTCAGAATTCTGGATTTTCATTGGTCACTTTTTGACAGATGACAGGTGAATTGAATAGTCAATGTTATTTTAATAATTGTTATTGCGAATAGGAACGCATTTGGTTTCCCTAATAACTTCGATCAGTCATTCATACAACTATTCTATTCATGTACTGTATTAACCAACTGGATATTAAAAATTAAAATAAATATTACATGCACTTGAATGTAGCATTACAATGCTACCTTGCATTTTCACAAATTAGAGTGGAAATGATTTCTGATTGACGAGTTATGGGATTGCTATCATGCTATTTATTATTTTTTGTGCTGTTAAGGTTTGTTAATGGGGAAAGACAATTGGGATAGGCAGGTATTCTTAGTAAAGCAAACTCAAGCTAAGAACTGCAGGAAAACGCAGTCGCAAACTTCATAAACTTACATAACAAAGTTCAGATTTGCAGGGAAGCAACCTAAGGCTCGAGACCACTTCAAGTGCATATATAATCTGTATAATTTGAAGACTTAGCCGTCGAAGGAAAGTGCTGTTAGCACTTCGTTTTTGGCATGGCATTATTCCGGCCAACTTTCGTGCAAAATTTATAAGCAGACTGCAGGGGCAGCAAAGTGGCAAGCGTTCTCAACACATTAACTAACCTTGCACGCAGCCATAGTTCACGTGCTAAAGAAGTTTGCTTGGAGTTCGCAGCTTGTTTCACCGATGAAATACGAGAATATGAAAATGCAGATTGGTTGAGTAAATCACTTGAAGCTAGACGGCTCGCATTTCTACCACCTTGGAGCACTTTAGAGTTATGACGAGCCAAATCAATACGATTCGTACTTATTATTTATTTTCTCAGGGAATACACAGAACACATATGTTGAATTTAGAAGTAAAAATAACAAGACAAACTACACTTTAGAATGAAATAAACTAAAATTGCAATAATTTCCTTCACTTTTATTATTATATTTACAAAAATACTCTACACACTGGAATTTCTAATCGTTTATATGTATAAATCGTAGGAGCGGGTCCTTTGCATTTAATTTAGAAATGTAATACTTTAGAGATATTTCAATAACATACATTCTCGTAAACGAACTGAAACACAATGTATAACAATAAAAATCAAACGAGTAGGTTACCTGCTACTAAAGTTATAAACTGGACAGGTACGAACTATGCGCAGAAGATGTAACATATTCTATTTTTGAGTAATCTACCTTACTATAAAATAAACTTTATACGATTCTGAAGGTTATATTTGTCTGCTTTGCCTCCTTCACTCCGATAATATTCGCCTATTGTAGTACGCAGGTTCTTCTTCGAGGAACGCTTTTGCTAATGCTATTTTTAGACATTTTAACATAGGGTCAGTAGGTGCTAAGGTAGGGCCGTAAAGTGGATTAAGTAAACAAATTTAGGATTTTGACTAACTTGTACCTTTTGCGCCTTATAAACTCAACAGTTGTTATTCAATATCCAAATTGTGTTTCTGTAAGCAGACCGTCGCTTTTGTCATGGTTCTTTTTAAATCTAAAGTTTTTGTAGTGCAAGTGCCACAGTTTATTGTAATATTCTTTTGTATGTACACAAAGAATCATTGAAAATGAACAGTTCTGTGCAACCAATATTATGGCCCCATGCAAAATTACAGAAATATCGGGCAACTTTTATGAAACCGCGTGTATTAGATGAAGTACTTTTTGGATAACACGGTTATAGTAGCTTTCCAAACACAAATGTTTCAAATGTGTAACATCTATTGCATAACCCTGTTCATTTTCAATCATCGTGTGTGTACTTACTAATACATTTTATGCCTCCTTCGTCTTACAAAACTGTGGACATTAACTTCTCTGCAGAGTTATACTCTATTGGCTCTTATTTGGTTTAAAAATCCCAATGATACATCTGTAGCGTGCGGTGATGAATGGCCTGCAAACGTCTTCGTGCAAGAGAAGGCCATAAACTAAAATGTAATTGTACAGGGTCCTTCACAACGAGCTGAGTCGATAAGTATATGGGAAATTACTAAGACTAATATTTGAAAATTTGTATGCGGGGGTTCTTCAAAAAGCTCGTTTCAATTAAAATATTTTCAGTTTTCTGCAACTTTCGGTAATACCGGAAATGGACCCCAACTTCGTTATTTTAAATGAAATGTCCCAATTGTTTTTGAATTTTTGGAATACAGGCTGAGTTTTAATCCAACTTCATATAAGACATCGTATGTCTAGAGTGCGCCATTTTTGAGTTATTACACTCTTTTCAAAATTTTTGGCAGATGCAGCCCCTTACAAAAAAATTAATTTCTCGAAGTCGACGCGAGTTATCCCTAATATTTTCACGGTCTGCACAAAAGAGACCTACAGATACCCCAATATTTAAAAACTCTTTTGAGGAAATTATACAGGGTGCTCAGAAATTGGCGCCAAATGTTGATATTTTAAAAGTTCGAAAACTGTATTATTTTTTTAAATGGCAACCCCCCCCCCTTTTTCTCTTGACCGGTGAATTCTACTCCGAAAAGTAAGGGGACTTTGTGATTACATCCCTATATCTAGAATAACCGGTTATTGTAAAAACTTGAAAATACCGACATTTTAGTGGTTATTGAAGAATTTAAAATTCTCAGTTGGCTTGTGTTTGAAGGTAATAAGGAAACAAAAGCTAAAGTGTATTATTATAGTAATTAAAACTCAGGAAGACGAATAATTGTTACAAAAAGTTGATTTGGGCGGATGAGGCGAAATTTCAGAAGAATGGAATGTTTAACCGGCATCACTCCCATTATTGGAATGATACTAATCCCCACATATTTCGTGAAAAACAGTTTCGAGGTTACTTCAGTTTCAATGTTTTTGCTGCAATAAAAAAAACGGTGTGCTAGTGGTACATTTTTATAATGAAAAGTTCAATGGTAAACTTATTGGAGATTGGAGGGGAAACTTTGTATCAAATTCTTGTTTATTTCAGGCGAAAGATATCTCGAAATTTTACAAAATTAATTATATTCAGTAAATCTGAACTGGAATCACCTGTGTTACCAACACGACGGAGCTCTACCTTATGGCAGTGCGCTTGTAAATATCTTCTTACAGAATCACTTCGAGTATCGTTGGATAGCAAACAATGGACCCTATCAATGGCCTCCCCGTTCTTCCGATATCACTCCATTAGATTTCTTTGTTTGGGGTCATATAAAATATATTGTTTATGCTTCGCCGCTCACGACAAAAGAGGATTTCCAGAAAAGGGTTCGTAATGCATTTCGATCTTTTTCTCCACAAGAAATCCGAAGTGCTATTCATGTCGGTTTTTAAGAAGGATTCATAAATGTTTGGAAGTTGGAGGCAACCAGTTCGAACATTTACTATAGTTTGATACATATTTCATTTGTTTTTTTTTTATTTCTTCCATATATTGTTGAATTAATTTATCTACTCCTGTTGTAATCTTTTATGAATTACGAAAATTACAAATCATGCGTGGCGGTCGAGTTTTGACGAACATTTTTAAATGCACACCCCACCCATGGGCTCTGGCGTCGAAAATAGCAAACTCGTCTGTTTTTACTTCAAGCCAGTGCCAACTGATGATTTGAAATTCTTCAATAATCAGGAAAATTTCGGCATTTTTAACTTTCTACAAAAACCATTCATTTCAGATATAGGGATGTAATCACGAAGTCCCTTATTTTCCAACTTAGAATCCACTGGTGAAGAAAAAAAAGGGGGTTGCTATTTAAAATATTTAAGTTTTTGAATTTTTGAAATAACAAAATTCGGCGCCAATTTCTGAGCACCCTGTATAATTCCTTTAAACATTTTTTAAATATTTGGGTAGCTATGGGTCGCATTTGTGCAGACCCTGAAACTTACTTGCTTGTATTTCGAAAAAAATGTGTAAGCTGCTGCATCTATAAAAAATTTCGGAAAAACTAAAATAACTCAAAAATGGCACACTCTAGACATATAATGTATCATATGAAATTATATTGAAATTCAACCTATATCCCAAAAATTCAATAAAAATTGGGACATTCCATTTAAAATAACAAAGTTGGGGCCCATTTCCGGTATTACCGGAAGTTGCAAAAAACTGAAAATATTTTAGTTGAAGTGAGCCCTTCGGAAACCCTCCGTTTCAGAAAACTAGTCCCAGTAATGTCCCATATACATATCGACTCAGCTCGTCGTGAAGGTCCCTGTACAGTGCGTGACCAAACGAGCGAGTAAAAGTGAAATTCGCGATGTGAAAGAGTTAATTGTACGCCTTCAGTAAGAATGATCTGTAATGTCAAATGTGATTTGTGGCGTCGAGTTGAACAATCAAAACTAACTTCTCTAAACGTCACGATGCAATTTATAGCACAGCCGGAACTATGTCGTAAACGCAGGGATATCGACCAACAAAAAAGAATACCCTTTCTCCCCAACTAACAATAGACCAGGCGAAAAGGGAAAGTCAATGCGGGTAGACAATACACTCGTAAACGCTCGAAAAGGGATAGTCCTTTTCGACTGAAGTTATTTCAACCTCTTGTGTTACAATAGAGCAAAGGGAGCTTAGCTGGACAATCATATTGTACTCAAAAGAATAGGAAATATCACTCCCATTCAGGAGCACCCTATATAAACGTAAGTAGCTTACTTTTAAATATCACTTCACGTAAAATCAGTTCGGGTACTATCACTTGACCTAATATTACGTCTTCTGCATATTCCGACTTTTACCATCTTGGGCAAAGTCGAGGACCAAGGTCAGTTTCCAAGGTCTGTTATTAATAAATAATTCAATATCGAAAACTAGGCTACTCACAATTCGTATTTGTATTTTAAATTAATATTAACGGATTTGTATATCTTGTGTTTTGTTCGTGTGTTCTAAAGTAATAAAAGAAATGTTATTGTTTTCCACAAACGGTTGTATTTTACTGAACTTAATTCCACGGTAATAACCAACATAACAGTTCCAGTGGTACAAACTACTAAACATCCACGTCGTGTTACCAGACATATTTTGCAAGATCAACTTCTATATCTTTCTAAAGCATCCGTTTATTTTAACACTGTCAGCAATTTCTAAAATTTTCTTCCAATGTTATGTACTCTTGCCTCTGTAGGTTATTCGGTGCTCTAGTTATTTTCAATAGAAACCTTTAACATTTTAATATAAATACAAATCTGAAGATATGGGTTCCCTTTAACTGAAAATCATCTATTTTATTATACTTTGCACATTTCGATATGCTTAGAATAACCTGCTACTCAGCATATCCCTATTTTGTTTTTTTTTCACTACTACTCAAAGTTAGTCTATTATTCCGAATTAGAGCTAGTAGTAAACTACTGTTACGTGCATTAATGAATAGTTGTAACAACCTCGATAGAGCCACTCGAGGCAATTGGGTTGCAGTATGATGATCGTTTGTTGTTGATAAATGGCACACATACCGTATCTTACGAGCACCAAAAACCACAGTGGAAACAAAACCATGTATCCAATAATATCGGTTATATTTACTAAGTTAAGTATATATATTTGAGCAAAATAATATCTCAAGTGCGTACATACGCATGTAAAGTATTTTAGTAAAAGTTACGTAGCAATCTGATAAATTGAAAATACAACATAATGTAAAAAAATCACAATTAATTATTAAAGTCTGTTGCAACTCAATATGAAAGGTGTGACAATTACACAAAGTTTCACAGTATGTGAGAATTCTCAAATAGCAGTTTATAATGCTATAGTCGACAAACGTCCGCTTTAGGATCACTCATCACATTATTATAAACTTTAGTGCAAGTTAAAGAAAACTGTTAAAGTAGACGTTACCTTTAAAATACAACTCACAAAGTCGGATGTCATTAAGTAGAAGCGAACCTAAGTGTCTAAGGAAGTATTTCTGACGACTTAACTGGACGGAAACCAAGATGAAATAGCAGAAGAAGAACAAGTTGTAGCAAAATATGTATTAAGCATTTTAACGCTAGGACATGTAACTAACTCGCCCCTCAGTTGGTGCTCGTGCTTAGAAGTGATAAGCATAACCTTCAAATATCCAACACATTGCCAACACTTGGTACAAAAACTAAAACGGCCACAGGCCGCCCCCATGTTATATGGCCTCTACTCAAGTAGCAGGGGTTTATTATTTAAGGGCAGCCTGTAAAAAGTGGAAGCATTCTTGAGGTACAATGCACTATTGTCCTGCATCTAAGAATCTTAGCACTCGGACTTCGATTTTTATTGCGGACTTCTTGGCCAGTTACCTTAACCTTTATTGCTCGACTTGGGTCCGCAGGTGGCTACTTTGGAATATGGATAGAACTTGGACTCGCCGTTGTTATCGAAAATAGTTCAACGATCTTTTGCATCTTGCAAATGGCGTAATTATACTGCTTCTTGCTTGGTGTCTTTTATATTCAAGGGTTGGAAGCGTTTCTTCTGCCATGCTTCAGAATGACCTCAGTTAGTGAAATCGAGGAAATAATTTGTCAACCCATGCTATACGCGCGAGGCACATTACTCACATAACGTTTAAAATTTTGCTTTACATCGCGTTACGTTTTAAATCAAACACCCACGGATTTAGCTAGCACAGCTCCAACACCGATTTTCACTTTTTATTAGAGCTTTTCTGTGTCCTTAGCAAGGCATTTATAACACGCTACACATTTAATATGTCCTCTAGTTACCCTTGATAACATATGTATACCTCAGGCAAATGTAGCCAGATACATGGGCTTGCACCTAGGCAGGCGTTTAATGTGGACGACGCATGTTGAATACCTAAGACTCAAGAACATGTACTGGCTCATTGGTAAAAAGTATCTGCTTACATTGGATAAGCAACTATTAGTACTATATAAAACCACAATTCGTCTCATCTGGTCCTACGGTTGCGAATTATGGGGATAGCTTTAATTTTTTGTTGCTATTTTACTCATTGTTTATACTTTGGCACTACAGACGTGTAACTTTTTGTTGTATTTATTATAGCATTCTGATTATGTCCTCTCATTACCATATGTTTTATTTCCTTTTGTGTATGTAGTGTTGAGTTAACCTTTTAGAACCCTTTAGCATAACTTCAGAATATACTTCTCTAGGGTTAAAATAGAAATAATTTTGGTAGCACAATATTGTCTAATCTTACTCTTAGTTATACGTTAATCAGTATTTTGGAACTTAATGTATAAACTGCAATTTGGATATTCTTTTCAGGTGACAACTATTTTATTAAGTTTAGTTTTTTGTATCTTCAACAGTACACTGTGCATGTCTAATAAATGGGTTTGAAGTTTCTTAGGTATATCTCGTCCTTTTTTATAACAGCATCCCCGTATCGTTCCTGCAGTAGATTGTTTAGCTGATTCTAATTTTATCTCTATTAATAATGACTTCTTCAGAGAACCCTATCTTTCACTTATCTCCAGACTGATTGAATTACATATACTGTTATTTTAGTCTTTCGATTTTACATTTATTATTTTTAGCCCGTCTGAAACGTTTGTGGTTTGCTAATGCATACCACACGACATAAAAGACTTGGCAAATGTTATTCGAAACTGGAATTGGATAGGTTTGGAAATAAAATGAGAAAGTTGTCCACTAATATAGATACGTAGATATACGAGTTCTTTCTTCTAAACAAATTGATAAGTTCCGTATTTTTAATTCTTTAATGTTATAAATTTATAATCTAAATATAGAATATTAAGTCGTTAAATAAAAGTGCATCTTGCCGTAGCAAGCTTCATTGAATTGTTGTTGGGAATTAGAAAATGTATGTATGAAAATCACGTTGGAAATCACAATGCTGAAGGTGTTCTTTTTCGTACATGCCACTCTGGCCACGCTTGTGATATAACTAAAGAATTTTAACGTTTGTAATGTCAAAGGCAGCGTAGTTGTGGCGACAGCTTTTCAAGCTCAACATTGTAAAGCCAAAGCTTATTTTTCTTTTAGTAGCGTTCTTGTTGAATGAAAACAAAACCAGTGGATTAAGGTAATAATAGTTTTTCCTGTATCCAAAGCTAACAGCTGTCAACGAAAACGTCGTTTGTTGAACTGGAAGGTGTTCTATTTTATGGAATGTATTAATTTGTTATGATAATCAATAATAATTTGACAAAAGATTCATCAAGGAGCGCCACGGAAATAAAAGATAGACATCAGATGTATGTGTAGTATTGATTCAGAAAGGAGGTCATTTCAATTAATACAACTGTCACTTAATTTGACAAATTCCAAACCGCATATATACCGTATATTTTAAGCCATGGTTTTCACTGATCACCAAATATGGCGCATGATAGAAATGTACTTTAGGAATGTGGAACTATAAAAAAAAACGATTGTAACTGAGTTTACTCTGACAGAGTAGATGCAACTTTAAGTATTTCAAATACTCCAAATTCAAGCGACCACATAGAGATTGCGGCAGGCCACTAGGACTATAGCAAAAGCAAGGGGGCTTTACATGTGGCCGTAATTGTATTTAAAAAATTAAAAGAACGAATATATGCCTTTTATTTATAATGATCCCAACTGCCTACCGCTATCGTACATTGATTGTTCGTTTGTTAAACACCACAATGGCCACATGCATATTCTCCTTGCTTTTACAATAGTCCTAGTAGCCTGCCGCATTCTGTATGTGATTTTTGCCTAGGATGACTTTGATGTACCGTTTTTTGAATTGCGTGTTAGAAGTACTACATACCTACAAAGCATGTACTTTAATCAAGATATTACTAGCCTCTTGGCAACAATAAGCGCTAGAGGATTGGTTTAATATAATATTCAGTAACTTTCGGTGTCTAAAGTTAGCAGTTTGAAATGATTACACAAAA
>CALNHX010011066.1:0-35013 GCA_940337035.1 Agriotes lineatus
GTTTACTTTTGCTGTTCGCTCACGAGATGGCTCGCCCTGCTGCGTTTCTTTAAACTCCGCATTCTGTTCATCACTTGCCATTCGATACGTAATTTGCCGAATTTAGGGTTTCATGCCAAAAGTACATTAGAGAACAGTTTCGAATTCGTTTATTGCTTGCCGAACGCGTAGATTCGGAACTATCCCAGCTCGCACGAAAAACGAACGCGATAGAAGGTAATTGATATAAACGAGGGAAAGTTATCGTTTTTCGGGAGCTAAGATTATGGTTATTAAAGTTGTTAAGTCCGCATTATTATTTGCCCGTTTTTCGTACATTAACTAAAATACGAGTTTCCACGGAAGCACGAATGTTGCGGGAAAATTTGCCTTTCCTGTGGTTTGCGGAAAATATTAAACCGCAACGATCCGGTGCTGCCATATTTATTTAGAATTTAAATGTTTGGGTTTGTAAAATGGAATAAAGCTTGAATTCATATTAAAAGTTCTGTAGTTGTATAGCAATTGATTTGAGAATATTTTATTTTCTCCGGGAAATTGTTTTGAAGACCCCTACCTATCATATTGCAAAGAATAAGTTTTTGTTTTAGTGCCTGTAATTTAATTTATGATAGTAGCATGTACCAACATGGAACTAAAAGAACTAATACCAAAAGCGTACTAACTCTATATAATATCTAAAATCTGTTTCAGTTTATTATACTATTCTTATAAAGTTATAAATAAAAGGCTGGTAAACACGACTTAATGTATCTTTATCTACAACAGTGTGTAAAATTGCCTTTTAGTTGGCAGTTTTAAGTTTGTAAAACGACTCTTTAATAACATGTTTTCATTAGTTTACGTCGTCAGTAGTAACGTGTTTAAAAGATTTCATTAGGCACGTTGTCAGTAGCAACGTGTTTTAAAATTTTTAAAACACGCAAAATTACGACCGGTTGCTGGTAATCCTAATTTACATTCTTTTTATATTTACCGTGTTTTCTAGATTCTATCGTAGATAAAATATTGTACGATACACATGCGTAAAGCATCTTTAGTCACTCGCGGGGCTTAAAACGCTTGATCACTCGCGTTTTAACTCTAGCTCACTCGTGCCTAAAGGGTAGCTTTACCCACTTGTATGGTAAATTACTATTATTGGATTATTCATATGAACACAATTCTATTAAATATACACGAATCTTAGGGAATTTAAAAATGTCATTCTCAATTTATTTTGAAGATCCTGCTTGCTTAGTAAATTTACGACCAATATTCTATTTTAACCTGCAATGTACCTACATTTTGCATATTTTCCCTTATTTGTCCATATATATTGCTATGCAATTACACCTAAGAATTCTTATTATAATATAATAATTAATTTTGTTTTATTTGATTGTGAAAGCCGATGCCCTTGCACCTTCATTTTATTTGGTATCTGACTGTGCATTTAAATTCAATATTAAGGCCATACGCAGCAAGTTTTCCAAAAACACAAACTGCATGGGACTCTTGTTTTACACGCGTAGCAGCTCAGGGTCATAATTGACAACAGACAACATCAAACAAGTTCGTGAGTTCATGGAAGTAAACGATAATAACTTATTTGAGAATAAAAAAAGCTCTCTTCTATTTCTGACTTTTTCAAACACCCATTCTCGACAGATTAATTATCATAGTAGAGCTCAACATTACAATAAATACGCGAGGTAGGGAATGAACACTAGCAAGGAATATTTCACTAACCTTTGGAATCTGCAACTGCACGACGCCGCCCCCAAATAACTCAAAGATGGCTGCTGGCTCCATATCGAACAACTCAGACCTTTTCAAGTAATTAATTGTATTGTCGCACCCAAAAGGAATAAGTTAAGCATAAATTCAAAGAAAAACCGGCGTTCACGAATAACTGCTATTTATTTTCAAGTAAAGGTTTCAAAACAATTTACACACATGCGTCAGATCAAAATACAAATCTTAACCTCAAAATGGCAGAACGAACGACAATAAAATGTGCGCCGTAACACGGCGGAGAAATTTTAATAAGTCTTCGCTATCTCAACATTCTTTTATAGCTGTCTAAAAACAAAAGATGCATGCTTAATTCGTGGTGTTTAATTGGCTCAATTTTATGTCACATTATAACTAATTCACATCAAATTTACAAACAACTGTAAACGGTAATAATTATCAAAATGCTTATCCTGTTTGTGTAAATGCATTACATCTACACGTAAAAGTAATAACACCATGGTCTTCAGCGTATTCCAGGTCATGACGGAAAAGTTTTAGCATGTGCCGGATTTCGCCCCACATACAACCCAGATGTAATGTCTGAAAGGTGGATCCACAGCCCTGCTGCACGTGTGTGAACTTCATCTACGGGAGGGAGAAGAAATTAACGAAGATTTTCCAGCATTAGCTAACGTGGCATGTACAATACACATGAATGAACCAATGTGCTTTGCCAGTGCAACGAGTGTGTAAAATGTTGGTGTTCTGACACGGCTTTATTCGCATTTCAACCGTAACTACACTAGATGTTAAAATTTGCATCGCAGTTTGCACACTTGAAGCGAACACTGCAACGCACATAAACGTGCCCAAAATGCTTTATTCTACGCCCATTAATACTAACAGTTGGCCCTATTCTTTTGCTGACTCTTTATGTGGCTAAAAATGGGACTTCTAGACGAATTTTTACTTGATGTTACCAAACCATAACCCCAAATTTTGTCTGCAGACACGAAAGAACATCGAATTTAGTTGGTGCTATGTGAAATTCGGTATACTTCTGTGCTTAACTTAAATCAACTATAAGTTGCATGGTACGATATACAAGAACCTCCTATATTTACTCTTGGAACAACTTGTGCCTTAAATTTTACTATTTACCCGGTGACCATAAATGGTTGTGATTGTTTTTCTTAGGTTGGCACTGTTTATGTTGATGGCACTGTAAATCTGTCAAATTCGAGGTTGCCTCAGTTTTGACACAGATTGGCGCAAAACTTAACCTGCGAACATCAAATTTGAATGTGGTGTTGATCCATTGTTGCTTAAAGTGGGGTAGGATTTTAAATAATAAAATGAAGAACTTGTAGTCTTCCCCACAAATTTGTGGGGAAGACTACAAGTTCTTCATTTTATTATTCATCAAATTTGACATAGACTTACAGAGCCAACATAAACAGTACCAAACTAAGAAAAAAAATCACAACCATTTATGGTCACCGGTACATCAGTCCAATAAATTCTACCGAAAAAATATGTGCCAGCAATTTTTCTTTGACAAATTAAACTGTGCTAGTTATTCATTACATTATCTTATTAAATCTCCACCGTACAAACGAACATCTCAGCAATATTTATCTGACATCCGGTCTTATAAAGACACACTAATTTAAAATTATTTTTAATTATTGGTTAAAGTAAACAAGATAGCATCAAAATGTTAGTGCTTTGGACATTTTATTCACTAGTTAACAAACTTTAATGCGCTTTTGTTTATTTTAACAAAGAATGAAAATTAATTTAAAAAAATAATTTTTGCAGGACTGGCTGTAAATGTAGCTCATTTCCAATTTTTATGATGAATAACTTTGAAGCGATAATAGGTGCAAAATAAATATCAAACTACCTTTAAGTAACGTCCCTGTTTCAATCACAACTTTTTTGTCTGAAATGCAAACGTTGGTTGCTCATCTTCAAATTGCACATTTATTATATGACATAGGTATTATGAGAAATGCATTCGAAATACGTCATGGTAGGTACCATTTCCAGATTATATCAGAGAATTTTTGTTTTAATTTACAAGTGTTAAGCTCATCTAAATATATAAATTTCTGAAAATTTGCAGGTTTCGTCCACTTGCTATGTACACGGTAGACACATATTACGACGGATATCTGAAATATCAATCCCAAGCGGTAAAAAAGATAAAAGTGGTTGTTTATTGATTGAAATTTAAAACTTGGCGAAAGGGCTCCTTTCACAAATCGAGTCAAACCATTTTCTGAGTGTTTCGGAATACACCCCTTAAAGGATTAAGCATATCCGCGTGTTTTCTAAGGATTGCCACATCGCAGAAACTACTGCAGATAGGAAGATAAAAATTGGCATATCAGTTTCTCTCATAAATCGCATTAAACTGTTTTTAGGATTCTCAAATTCACCCTTCAAACGATTTAAATGGGGTGAATATATGTTTTATGGCCATAGCGTGATAACTAACGGTTGCTATATGCTTAATAAAAGGTATTATATGCCTTGCTATTCTGTATTTTGTAATAAAGAATACAAAAGTATCTTCTAATGTCTTTATCAAAAACATGTCACCGTTTTTCATATGCCATCATTAGTTTCTATCTTAAATTAAACCTTCAAAATGTCCACAGTCCCGATAGAGGCAAAGCTTCCCAGTATGTACTTTCCATTTAACTTGTTTGACCTTTTACTCTGATTTAATTGTGTTAGTTACTAGTATGAAATGGTAAGTAACACTTTCGGACCAGTTATACTGGCTATTATATGCAGCAGTTGTCTAGTAAATTTAATGCACTATTTATGTAATTTACTGTCTAGTTGAGTTACTGCCACCTTTTGTATTTCAGATGTTGTACTATTGCCTGCTGGGATTATTTTAGTTCATAAGTTCTCGATCTATTTGAGTACAGTTGTTGTAAGTAAAGATGTGTTGGTGCTCATAATATTTGGTGGTTACATCTTGCAACTGAGGTCCGTCTTCACTGAGTCTAGCCGGCGGGCCTTCAAGTATACTCTCGTAGCGTGCGATATTTCTATACTTTGAAAAAATATAGCTAACAAGTAATTCTTATTAAGATTTTTCAAGGCATGGGGTACTTTAGGTTAACAACCGGAGTCAACAAGATCATGCAATTGGAAAGGATGTTGGAACATATATCGAACTTTCTTAAGTTTTGCAATGAAAGAGACATTCATATGGGCCAGACATTTTTCTAATAAATAAGCTATATGAAATATAATTTTTCGGCAATATCCTTACCATATAACCGATACCCTTAACGTTCTAGTAATATTTAAACATCATGGTACACATAGCTTCACGTAAAATATGTTCTGCTCCCTTTACTTCCATACAACGTTGGCAATTTTGAAAACGTTTAATCAGCTAATCTCTATAATATTTCATGGTTTTAGTTGAAAAATTCCAAGATTACGTGACGACATTGCGAGCCAATAGTACACTTAATTACGCGCATTTGAAGTGGAAAAACAAAATCTTTTAGAGTATTTATATTATATCGGTATCAATACATATACGCTGTAAGGTGGTTTAACTAAAACAGCTTTCAAAGTCTAAGAAATTGAATCTCAAAGGATTACTAGCATAAAAATTACTTTTTTAGTTAGCGTAAGTTCCACAGCTTAGCCAAAAGAGAACTGTTATTTCCTTGTGTCAAATGAAATTAATATTCTTGTGTATTTTGATATCATACTCTGTACAAGAATTAAGAATCATATTTCAGTATAATTAAAAATAATATATTACGAGTTGGAAGAATTCTAAAACGAACTTCCAATGCCTGCGGTTGTTGTTTCCGCGGATGTGTAGCATGCATATTAGATAACACAGAAAAAGATGTTAGTTTGAAACAGCATTTACATTTCTACTGCACCCTGATTCTATTATTCGAGAACGAAACAAGATCATTTCGTATAATACTCTCAGATTCAAGAACAAGGCCAAGATAATAGATAGAATATTACTTCAATGAAAGACAGAAGAATATAAAAAACAGCTCAGCAGGAATTTCGAACGACACCTGGGACAAGACAATGAGAATATCGATGAAGAAAATACTAGAATAGGAAACATAATAAGAAAAACATCTGAAAAAATAGCCAAGAACAAAAAATCAAACCTGACAAGTTTTCACAAAAAACTGAAAACCTCCTAGAAAACATACGAGATCTTATAAGAGCGGGTAAAAAAAATACTATGGAATATACAGAAAATAACAAAGCTGCCCGTAAATCGGCCAAGATGGATATATTAGAATATGACACTCTTAAAGTAAAACAGTGATTGAAAATAATAGGGGATTGAATGTTTTTAGGAGAAATAAATGTCAAAGGAAGGAAATGTATTGTAATCTAGTAGGTAAATGTAATGTTAATGTGATATAAAATAGTAATAATTTGAATTGTAATTACATTTACTTACATTTATTTAATTCAAATGTTAGACTGACCAAAAAGAATTCGGTTTTAACTATATTCGTTAACTACTAACAAATAAAACAGTATTATGCCGTTTATTGTATTTCATTCATCTGCAATTTAATATTACAGAAGGCTAGCTCGGTAGACAAGAAAAACTCAATAGTCAGAGTTGGGTTCCCCGGTTTGTTAATATTAAAATTCGTGTGATACTCCAGTGGCATGTAAATTTACTTCAATCGCGCAGACGCTAAAAATTCTTATACAAATCGGTTTATTTGTTGCGGTTAGCGTTTTGTGTTTTATATTTAACAGTTTTATGAGCATTCGATAAGGAAATTTTTGAATTCTCGCGCCTTCGATGGCATTAATATATCTCTTGTTTGCAGGCAAAACCTCCACTTGTTTGTTAAACGACGCCAAACATGCAATTGTTGTTCTTAACCTCAAATCTGGACTTTCTGAAATTACCGGATATTCGCTTTTAATAGATGCTTTAATCTGCCTGGATCTGGCTTCCGTAAGACGTACTCTTGCTCTAATGGTAACTATCCGGTGCCTAACGCCGATACTTTGATCGCAATCTAACCTGAGTTTTCTGCAATGCTGCGGTAACTCGTTCGGACAGCGTCTCCTGATGATCTCTGTCTGAAGCTGGGCGCCTGGGATGTTATGACTGCTGTGAGGGTCTCCTACACGCTGGGTGGATATGGTGCTGCTAAAATCTCGGGCTCAGGAACTCAATTGTGCCCGTAACTGATGATCGTAGTCTGCACTGGTCCCTGCCGAGGTCCTCGGAAGGTGGTAGAGAAGGAAATTATTTTTATGTGTTGGAATTTGCTACCCGCACGTTCACTGGTGCACTGGTAAAATCTCTATATAATGGTGTACTTTTTATTATTATAAATTAAGTATTTTTATATTAAAATAACACTTAAATAACAGACCAAAAACTGTGTGTCAATAATTAATTTTATTCAAATGTTTCTGGCTGCTGGTCGTTATTAACAAATGCCTATCTAAACTACAAAAACGGATATTGACCAAGTTCAATACAATAACCTTCTTAACTAATATTCCTTATAACTAAAATTATTTACAACATTTCTAATTCTAAAATATTGTCTTTTCAATTTTATATTAACTGTCTCATAGCGCCACTCACTTTGTATTATTTAGATTGTCTTTTCACTCTCGCGTAATTACACTGACTTGTCTATCATCAATTTTGTTTTACATCCTGTTGTGTGTCGTTTTCCTTGTATTTTTTATCCACTGTCTACTTTTTCCAGATTTTCAGATATTGCTGTCTAATATTACTATTGCCATGTTCTGTCTGGTTTATGCTCTTTGCAACGTATTATAATAATTCTGCTTCTTTTACCTTTATTTAAAGTGCTCATAAACATATCCTATTTAATTATTCTGACATCTACGCTTCATTTAACACGCACATATTATAAACCTTTCTGTGACAGTTCTATTTATTTGGTTTGGCTTTAATTTTGCACAAACCTCTTATTTTTGGCAAATTTACAATTATCGACTCCAATATATGAAACACGAGCTCTGCCCTTTGCCTTTTGTGCTCAAATCATTTCATTACCACTGGTATTGCTTTGCAAATGTAATTACGGATTGAAATTTATACGCCAAATCTTGCAGTTTTATGAACTACCCCAACTCTGTGCTATCTGACTTGCTTTATTTATTTGTGCTGCAAGCAGGGTTGAGTAGCGGGCTCAATACCATTTCCGTATAGACTGAAAGACAAACAAGGAAACATAATAACAGATAGAAAACACATGCTGGATATTACAGAACTATTCTATATAGACCTATACAAAGCAAAAGTCTCCCAGCAAGTAAACCTGCATAACAACGAAAAATCAAAAGAACGTATTATCAATGTAAATTCGGAAGAACTACCAGAAATCGAAATAGAAGATACAGCACAATAGAACACCTCCACACAGTCAGACAGTTTACAAAGAAAAGTATCGAATATAACTTAGATATATGGATGGTTTTTGTAGATTTCAAAAAAGCATTTGATACCGTGCAAACTTGGGCAATAATTAATGCAATGAGAAATGCCAGAGTTGACCAGAGTTATATAGACCTAATCAAATACATCTACAGCAAAGCTACAATGAGAATAAGACCTCACCAAACAACCGATAAACTTAAAATACAACGAGGAGTCAGACAAGGCGACATCATCTCGCCAAAATTATTCCGCTGGTATTGGAGGATGTTTTCAAGAATCTCCACTGGAAACATCGAGGAGTCACGATACAAAAAGAAAAACTAAACAACTTGAGATTTGCTGATGATGTTATCGTATTTGCGCAGGCTAAAGATGAACTAAAAGAAATGTTAGAAGAACTGAACTTGGAAGCAAAGAAAATCGGCCTTGAAATGAATACAAACAAAACAAAAATTATGACAAGCCAACAAACCAATTCAAATACATTAATTGTAGAAGGAAAGCATATTAATATAGTGGACGCTTACGTACACTTAGGACAAGCATTAACACTCAAGAAGGATAGTCAAGATACAGAAATAAAAAGACGTATAAGACTAAGCTGGGCAGCCTACGGAAAACTAAATTATATGATGAAACTGAAATTACCAACAAGACTAAAAACAAAAATCCATAATGAGTACATCCTTCCCGTTACCACTTACGAATGTGAGACCTGGGTAGTAAATAAAAAGACACTAAACACAATGAATGTACATCAGAGAGCAATTGAGAGAAAAATATTAGGAATATCACTTAGGGACCATAAAACCAAGCAATGAATAAGACAGCGCACTAAAGTTAGCGATATAACCCAGAAAATATGTTCCCTTAAGTGGCAGTGGGCCGGACATGTTATTCGACATAGCGATAAGTGGAGCGGCAAAATAATAAGATGGCGACCCTGGGGAGAGAGAAGAAGGGTAGGAAGACCACCACAACGTTGGTACGACGACCTGAAAAGATAAGCAGGGCTGAACTGGTATCAAAGAGCCCAGAACAGGGAAAACTGGAAAGACAGGAAAGAGACCTACATCGAATCGATGGAGAGAGGCTAACTGATGGTAATGATGATGATCAGATCTACTTTCTTTTCTTTGGTTTGTCGCATTTTCAACACGTGATAATTGTAACTTATACAGTTCGACAACAATCCTTTGTGGGAATAATTTTCATTTTTCCCTATCAATAAAAACAAATAGGCATACCTATAAACAGATCCTTATAATCAAGTATCACAAAAAGTCAATGTAACCTATATTCAGATTTACCAACAATATCTATTTTCGACTATTACTAGAAAACGTAAATCCGATTTGTTTGCTTTCATAATAAACCGAACCACGGAGAACGAACTCGACATGGCATAATGCGAGTGTCAGCACAAGTGCTGATATGCCTGCTTTTAATGCACGTGTCGATTTGGCTGCCAATTTGTCCTAACTTTGTTCAGGATTAATTACAAATACAAAAGCTACAGAGAAATCGCATTTGATAATTAGATTTAAAAGTTGCAACGTCGCGTAATTAGCGGGTTTATGTGTACAGCTACCCATTTTATATATGATATTGTGAAATGTAATAATCGACAATTAATTAAAATGCATCCTGAATTTTCCAATGAAAGCTTTTCCAAATAATGTTCACAATATTTCATTGCCTCTCAGTTTAGCACTTTAAATCAGTTTAAACCTCTATTAGTTAACGGGAAAATTGTTTCCATTTATCCGTTTTTGATGGCCATTACCAGAATTTTATTATTTTAACTACACGAAATTAAAATAGTTGCGGGAGTTAAAAATAATAAAGACGAATATTTTCAATTTGTTATGTTAATAAATAAATATCCCACAACATGTGATTTCCCTGTATATATTTTGAGTTGTTTGACTAAATTCCTTTAAACTATAGGCCGACTAAGGGCTCTACCAAGGATCTACCAAGGTGTTTGGATATGCCACACAGCTCTACCCATGGCTTTCCTTCCTTCGTGGTTTCTCTTCCTACTCTACTTGTAATTTTGATCTATCAAATTTTATTTTTCGTTGTGGATTCCACTTTAAAATCCGCCGACAGATGTTACCCATTATCAATTATAGTAAATGTGTAGCCAATCCGAACCCATTTTCTGTTTTTAATAGTTTCTGCTATTGGTTTTTGTTCACGCCTCCTTCAATGTACCTGGTTGGCAACCTTTCCTGTCTAGTGCAGGTTAAATATTCTCTGAGGCTGACAATCGAATCAGAATCTGAATCTAAGATTAGAATATTTTAAGTCAGAGATTCGAATCATCAGTTTAGGTAGATTCATATCTCAGATAAGTACGAATCAAGGGTTTATGTTCGAACATGCAAATCACGGAACATGATTCCTGTGAAGGAATATTAAATTCAAATTCATAAATGTAAATCTCAAATTCAGATTCACATGCAAAAAATTTAGAATTCAAATTTGTGTAGAGGACCCTCGCAGAAGAAATTGCGGGGAGTCAGTCGCTTGTTAATAGGCGACCGATGCGTTAGTTCAAACACAAGGGAAGAAAATCGAAGCATTATAAAGTGCGATTGAAAGTTTATATGTTGCCTGCTTTAAGATCAGTCAACGCCTCATTAGTCTTGAGCCGAAATACAGCCTCGAGAGCAGATAACCACGTTGAAACCAACACCGAGGTACCGCTAAATCTTTATAGTAATAATTACGAACCGATTGCATCGGATTACGCAATAGCAATGGGCATACCTACCTGCTGAATCGCATGTCAGAACAAGGCGCTTGCATCATCCTATTGGCACATCACGTCAACCTGATTTCAAGCTACCAAAGGCAGGATCGCATTAAGTGAATTTGTGCTCGAAAGTAAGCCTTGTTCGCTGGATTTGTTTTTGACTTAGTGGTGCGCATTGAAAATCGCACTTCCATTTAGGGTGTTTCTAAGCATATAGATTAAGAATTAGGTTCGTGGACATTCCTTAGCTACCATTGATAGCATACATAACATTTTTATATTACCATTGTCTAAGCTTTTTAGGTATTTTTATGCATTTATGTTATTTTCCAGAGTATTTGTATGTTCATGTAAACTGTTTGGTTTTTATTCCTGGCAGGATTTGCATGTATGGTTACAGAACTATAGGTGATCACAGGTAGTCCGTAACGAGCTATATTGCAAACCCATAGCTACACTGAGGTAAGAGCGGGTTTTGTGATTTTACGACTGAGCAAATAAAGACCAATCTAAATTTATAGTAAAGTAGAGATAGGGCACGGGAGAGAGTCGCATTAGAGCCATTTCACACCAAACCCATCAAGTCCAGTCACGTCCAGTCAAATCTGACGCTGAAGGATTCGACAGACTGTGATATCGTTGAAATAACCAGCAATTGCAAAATTCTCTTTCAGACCAAACGCATCACGTTCAGTCCGATCGCGTCGAATCTTGACGTGACTGATCGGGATTCAACCGGTCGAATTTTGATGCCATTCTATTCCAGTCCGTGGTTATAATATTACGCCGTGCCTTGGATTTATTTGTTATTGCAATGGACATCAAATATTTAATCTTATTGGTGCAAGGCAACGAAGAAAGTTTTAATCCCAAATACCGAGATAGGAATCGTATAGCTGGTATTTGGTGAAAGTTGCTTTGGTGCCTTTTCATTCTTCGTTTTTAAATTCGACGTAATACTGTTAGAGCAAGAATATTCATCTTTACTGAAATAAAATCACAGACTAACAAATTTTCTACGCAAAAGACGCGTTTGGTGTGAAAGCGTTGACTGGTTAGACTTGACTTGACTAGACGTGACTGGACTTGACGGGTTTTGTGTGAAATAGCCCTATTACAAACTGTCTGAATCTGAATGTTGTAGTTACATTGGAAGACTCAATTTCTGTGTTCAGTTTCACAGATTCGAACTTTGTGTTCAGATTCGAATTTTGTGTTGAAACTCGTCTTTTTGTTCAGATTCGAAGATTTGAAACCTTTGTTTGGATTCGAAGATTAACTTGCTCTGCAACATCCGAATCCTACGGATATTACAGACACTTTTTGTTGTCCTAACTTTTTATTATACCTCATCGGTGCTATTATTTTTAATGGCGTTTCGTAGGCCGCTTCTATCATTTTGAGCACCACCAGTAGCTTGGGGCAATTTCTTGAAGTACGTCTTTTGACCACATTCGTTTGCTGTACGCTATACGAAAATATAATGTTACCGTCAATTTTCGCTTTACTGTATTCTCGACATTTTGTTACCATTAATTTTCGCTTTACTGTATGTTCGATATTTTTCGAATTGCGTCCGGATATTGCGCATTTTTGATACGCCGCCGTTGCACATTGTTGAACGTTCGCGACGCGAAAATTTGGCATCTTGTCCCGGCATTCGATCGAATAAGGTCGTGGAAGTTTTTGGCGCTGTTCGAGGTCGCAATTGTGGAGAAGGTGCTTATTGTTGTCTAGGCACTTCTCACCCTTCAGTTAAGGGATTTGTACGCGTCTCGACATTTCTCCGTATGTGAATTTGGAGATCCTGCTAGGTGCAGACCTTTTTTTGACGTCAAAATTTCCGAGCGAACCATTTGGGGAAACTTATTGTAAGTAGGACCGTTTTCAGCCCCTTTTCGAGTGCCCGCTAACGTTTATTTCTTAATAATGTAGTCCCCACCTCGTGCTGTGCCCCAAGTACGCTCATACATCTCGGACTTGGCCCCAAATAGGCGAATACCACGACTTGAACATCACGTTCTGGACCTCAGTTATATCTCGATTACCTCGTGATGGGTCCCCTTTAAGACTTGAAAATCCCGCCTTGTGGCCGCTGCGTTCTGCGATAACGTATCTCGACGCGCTTACCTGGCGAACTGCTCGTCCCCAGAAGCCCGTTCCTGCAATGCTGTTCGCGCGAAGATAACTTCAAATCAGCCTAAGGTAACCTTACTGCCCTATTAATTTGTGCTTCTGTTGTACGGCTCAATCGACGAAGAACTGCCTAAAGTATTTTGGCTTTTAAAGTAAGATTAGCGCGATAAACTGGCGCGAGATATGTAGATAATGGTCTGGACGCATCACTTGATGGCGTAGTATTTTTAATGTGTAAAGTAAGAGGCTTCCCCTCGCCGCAGTTCTACTTTTGCTGCGGATTGTGATATTTAATTTATTTATTATATGTACAACAGTATAGAAATTCCTGAGGCGGGCGCCCGCTGTAATTTTACTATTTTACATTAACGTCACTATCCGGGAGCCGCAGGAATTTCCGTTAATTTTATAATCTGGTGTTTTAATTTGGCCACCCTATTTTTGTGAACAAGAATCTTTGGGGCAGTTACAATGCATATGCAGGCCTGAAACTTTTTACCTATGTGTATCTTTTATGTGTGTGCCCAACCTTATGAGTGAATAAAACGAACTTGTCATATTTAATTACACTTAATTGTTTGACTCCGGTTTTGCGCATTTCTAGTAATTTCTCAGTGTTCCGATTTAGCTGGAGCGAAATCTAACAATCGCTGAATCAAGGGGTTAAGGCTTCGTTTTTTTGTTATCATAAATCGGTGGCGCCAATCTTTCCATCTTTAGAACTCACGCCGTCTTCGACTGCAGTTGGCAGGCGACCCCCCTGATTTGCGATTGATAGTGACTCGCCTGGGCAGTGCCCGAGTGAGACAATTTGGTGTTTTGATTGCAACTTTGGATCGTAAGCAATTAAAGTAAGTATCATTTCTCCAGCCCCCTTTGTTTGTGCTTAAAGTTGATAACAATAAGTGCAATATTCCTTCGAGCCCGATTAAAGCCTTTGGGATAAGCTGTTTTTATAAGCGTTCTACTTGAGGTTTCTAAGTCCTACATTTGTTTGAAGATCTGTAGATAGGTGAAGAGCTTCTGGGGCTTTTATGTGTTTCTACCCCTATCGGATACTACATGTACGCCGTTCAAGGAATATAGACGCTGGCTGATTTACTTCATCTTCGGGCTGAAATTCGTCGACCTTCTTTGCACGCAATGCTTCCTTGAATGTTGTACTTATTTGTATATGTTCACACCCTTAATTACATAAGTATAATGTTGCCTTAATATGCTTAGTTCTTTTGCCTGGAAAATTCAATATTCATTTACTATGTTACCTGATTAGTTGTTACTATGTCCCACGACCTGCTGAATTGTTTGGCAAACGTCACTGTACACGGCCTGGGCATATGTGAAGTTTCGCGATTCTCCGCAGAGCGCTGTATACCTACGAGCGGGAATTTCAAATTTGCAATGTTACATCAGTTACTACTTTGACTACAATGCAATTATTTGATTAAATTTTACGACGTTGCTTAAAATTTTACTACAATAATATAACCCCCCGTGTATTTTTTACTTTGATTTTCTATTGTGTTTTTGATCAGTTTCCTGCTATTTTTTTCATGTATTTTTTCATTTACATTATTTACGTTTACAGTATAATTTGTTGATTAATTTATTCGTTATTATTGCTTATGATTTCGTTTGGTATTGTTAAAATAGAAAGTGGTTCTACAAAGTGCAAATATACCAATTGGGGAAGATCTTATCATGAATTTACATCCAACTAAGTTTTACGAAGGAAATTGTCTGAAAGCTAAATTTAAATTATCGCACTGGTGCTTCAAACAACTTACCTTTTTAGCGATTTCTATTTTCTATTTTTATTTAAATAGGTATCCATAAACAAAGGCAAAACATTTTTAGTTTTCCAGTCACATTTAGCTGTCTGAAGAAGCTGGGTTTTGATAACTTAACAATATTTTCTTCTACCTATGCCTGTGAGTCATTATTTTTACATATGAATAACATTAGAGTCGCTTAGAGCCGTTTGTCAGCTTGCATTCTGCTAAAAGTAGCAAAGTATGAAGCTAGTATAAGTTATTTAGCATCTAATTTGCAACAGCAGAAGTTGCACTATTTTCTACTTTCATTTAAATAAACATAACGTTACTATTGCTGTACAAAATGTATATTTTCGATTGCAAATAAAGAGTTGTAAGTTGATAGTATTTAGTGTTATTTTTTCCTCATTAATTATTAATAAGAATGTTTGATGGCACGTCATGGTCTCATTAAAATTTTTTTAGAAAAATGGCACGTAGATGAATAAAGGTTCGCCACCCCTGACCTAGAACATCTTCCAAATTTGTAAGAAATACGATTATCTGCATATCATGTGCTACTTTAGAGCAAATGTGTGAGCTATCCAAAAAATACCTGCCTGAAAATACGGATCCGTCTTCAACTGCGAATTCTTGGAGTTCCACACCTCTCTCAAGAAAAATATTAAAACTATAGATCCCTAAGGTACTTACACGACACTAAATAATAGATTACTCCATTCATATTTATATTACATTCAAAACAATAGATCTTTATCTTACTGATACTGCATTTTAAAAATAATTTCTAAACACGAATTAGTTTTGACAGCCGTTGTCATTTAAATGTCATCGTGGGTATGTGGCGCCAAACATCCAAAATTGGCGTTTTCTCAGAAATGAAAACAACAATGGATTTCAGAAAAACTCCCAGGCCCTATAAAGTGACATTTGTCATACAATTCAGCAGGCCGTGCTATGTACATTTGTTAACTCAAGATGCTTACTAACGTGTTTTAGCACTTTAACTTAGTAACTTTTTATTTTATTGTTTGTTGCTAATTACTTATAGGTAGATAAATCTAGAATGGTGTGTAATTACGCGTACTGATTCTCTTATTCCGATATCGTGAGTTCTTGCTGTCTGCAAATAATATCGCCAATCGCCATTTTTCTAGTTTTGTTTTCAGTATTTTCACTTTTTACTTAACTCGTCTGAAAGACGTCGAAATATTGTTAAAAGTGAGAAAATGACCTTCCGAAATTTCTTCAGATGTTCACGTTTCAGGGTTCGTGCGTGATGAAAAACATTTTTTCTCATTTCTGTCAGTCTGTTAGTCTGTCTGTATGTTGGCGGTATAATTCAAAGAGTATTTGTTGGAGGAGGACGATAATTTGCGTGCGAATCGTACCTGTCTCTTGGCCGAATATACTTTCGGTAAAATATATACAGGGTAAGCACCTTAAATGTTGTAAATTTTTTATTTAACTCAAGAACCATAGTTAGATCAAGGTAACACTTTTCAAAAACGTCAGGTTTTCAACCTTGATGGAAATAGGCATACTGTGGACCCCACAGAGACAGGGTAAACATCCTGCTTGAGTCCTTTATACCGTTGTTCTAAGCAAGATTCCGTGGTTCAGAAGTTACAGCGAGATTTGCACCGACTGTGTGACCGCACTTCTGAGGGAAGTTCCGTGTAAACCCCTTCACAGATTTTTTTTATTACAAACTAGGTAGATCCCAATGAAATATTTGTTATGTATTTTATTGCAGTTTGCTTTAAGCATTATTACTATATTTTTCTATGATTCAATATTTCCTTCTCTTGTATTCATTTCCATTACTTAATTACTGTAACTGCACTTAGGTGTTTAGTTTTCTTATAACGATCTGATCTAAAATAAACTATATAGGTAGGTACAAATAGTTAAAAAGGTGGTGCAAATTACTCAAATAATCTTGATTATACAGCTTTAAATAGCTGAAAAGTTTTGCATTGAAATAGTAATAATTTAATATAAAGTTGTATGGGTTAGGTGTCAACTACCTGGTTTGCTAATAGTAAGGATTTTATTTAAAAAAACTTTTAACTTCAGGCGGCTGCTCTAAGGAACAGGAAGCAGTTGCATGAAGTAAAACCTTAACAAAAATTTAAGTTTTTCGTGAATTTCCTTTAATGTGTAAAATAGTGTCTGTAGCTATTAATTTTTAACTTTGAAAATTTAATAATTTTGTTTTTTTTTCAAATAGAAATATATTTTCGCATTTTAGAAAATGCCATTAAGGAGCTTTGTTTTGTTATGTGCTCCATACCTTTAAATTTAAGAGTGTTACAGGTATGCGTAATTGAACATAAAATAACGTTTTCAGCAGCTGCAGATGCCTTATTTCAAGGGATAAAACACACTCCATTATAATGCAATTCTAAACACTTGCAACTCTTCAAGCACATTAAAAAAGGTTTATATAATAACAATCTAGCCATTGGTGAAACAAGACGTAATAAACACGAAAAAACGAATATTAAATCTGAAAAGCGATTGAGTTTAGATCTAGAAAATGAAAAAACAGAAAAAATACTATATAAGCGTATAGAGATACGGAAAGTGTTTCATTTAAACAAATGGAAATGGTTTTAATGTTGACAAATTATGAGCTCTATGTATAGCTTTAATACCCACAGCGCGGAAGGAGAAATATTTTTACATTTAACGTAGTTACGTAGAGGATTTTCGTATATTCGGTTTTGTTTGTTTTAAATATGATTCTATTTGATCCTGGAATCAATTTATTCCTGCATTTCTCATTTTTTCGTGTGTATTACTTCTTGTATCAATGATAGTATATTTTTTTCTAAATCTGGTTTTATGTCTTTTTTATTGGGGAACTTAAGTATTTCAATGATCATTTTAACGGCGTTCCTTTGTTATCGCATGAAATAAAGCATCGCAAGGGGGTAATTGTTTTTTTATGTTCAAACACGCATATCTCAAAAAACAATTACATTTAGGGGCATAAAGTATCATATCAGAAGAAAGCTCATAAAAGGGCTTTTCAAAAATATAATAATATACAGGACATTCCTTTAAAAAAATCGGAATTGTTAAATTTGCAAATGTTGAGCCCCTGTACAGCATTAATACCCGCAGCCACTGCTTACACAGGGAAGGCAACTCACGAAGAACATAATTTTTTGGTAACGTTTCCTTTCACTCCGTTGTTTTCTGTCACTTACAACAGCCTCCTGAAGTTCAGAATTTTTTTGCATGAAATCATTAATATCTCTAAAACAGTTGAATCTAGACCCATATAACTCGATATCAAAATGTTTAATATTTCAATGCAAATTTTTGAAGCTGCCTAAATATAAGTCTATTTAAAGGAAAGGGACGTTTGATTCGCCACACTTTTTGAGAGACCCTGTTTAATGAAAACTATTTTAGTTATATGCACCACCTTTGGACCTACAATTAAGATACACGATATTTATGTAACTTTCATAGTTTTAGAACTATCTCCCCCCCCCCCCCGGCATTGTTGCCGGACCGTTATATATACCGATTAATACAAATTTCCCATTTTAAATGTAAGCTGTCGTATACATATGAATAGTACATAATTATATTAAAATATATTAAATGACGACTCTGACTTTTGGCAATGAGCTAGTTATTAATTATTATTAGACTATGACACTTTCTTTGGCTGTTAGGTGACTCAGAACTCGTGAAAGTGGGGGGGGGGTATTTCACCTTTAATGGGTGGCCCGATTTCGATATCACAGTCTTATTCGTTAGCATCTTTATTGAATATATCTTCACTTACTCTCGGTTTCGGATATGAAGACTTTAAGCAAGATAACAAGAAACACAAGACTAGACAGGGTACTAAGTGAAACAATAAGAGAGCAATGCCAGATCGAGAAGATTGGATACTGTGTTATATGACGACGACAGGAATGGAACAACCATGTTTCAAGGATGTACCAAGATCGGTTAGTCACAACCCAGTGACACTTGACCGAGAGGGAGACGTAGTATAGGAAGACCACGTAAAAGGTGGAGCGACCTCTAGACCGGTAATAACATGCTCATAGCCTAACATCAAGAAGAAGAAGAAAATAGTGTTTTCCCATTGCGTTCGCTTGTTAGCTAGGTTACATTTTTCGATCTCGTCTAAAATGTTGTTTAACTTCTTCCAATTTGTGTCCTAGATTACAGGGTGTTGAAAAACGAGTGCAGCGATCGGAATGCAGTTAGAAAAATGAAAGATATTTTAATTCATTTCACTTATAAGAACAAAATACATTGTATTTATTAAAAATGACGGTTTAATCTAAGTATTTTCCTTATATCTTGTATACGGCCATAGTTTATCATTCTGAACAACTTTTCTTAGTAATATTTTGCCGTATTATGAACAATAAGGGTAGTTTACCAGAAAAGTAAATAGTTTTTGCTTAACTGTCAAGGCCGACTTGTTTTTTAAAAACAAGCAGGAATTTTAATTCCTATAACATTTTTATGTAAAACTAAAAATAAAATTTAATTCCCTCTTGTAAACTCACTCCGGGGACATACTGTTCTTATAAGTTTATTATAATAAATAAATTAATTAAAATATCTTTCATTTTTGTAACTGCATTTCGATCGCTGCACTCGTTTGTCAACACTCTGTAATCTAGGAGACAAATTGAGCTCGCTCGGGAAAGAAGTTTCCGGGTACGAGATGTGGGAAGACGAAATATCCCGGGAACGAAATGTGGAGTACGAAATGTGGGGAACGAAATGTGGGGAACGAACTTTCCGCAAACCGTTCTCTACAGCAGCTAGTTCTTGGTAATCTTCTGTTTGATATCATTTCCGTTTCAGCCATTTTCTGTTCTCTAGAGTATATAACGTTTCATCAGATATTCATAGTTTTTTGGTCTTCTTATTGCATGTAAGCACTTCCTTGTTGGTTTGCTATAATTATCACATATTTGCTTTTGTTCCATCTGTTTTCCACCTGAGCATCTTTCAATGCAAGTATTGTTTTGAATATTTTCATTTATAATACCATGAGTAGTCAAAGTTATGTCTAATATTTTTGCTGTGGTATCACGAATATCCATTTCACTTAGGTTCGATTAGGACCAGTGCGCTAGTGCGAGTCCTAATCCTAAGCACAATGAACATGGGTAGTTATACCACCGCAAAAATATTCTACTTAACTTTGACAAGAATGGCATTCGACGGACTAGTCAGTGAACCAAAATACTTTTTAAAATTAGTTTTTAGTAAATCTAGCAAGAACCTACGCAATTTCTATGGTAACAGAACACTAATATTGACGTTTTCTAACAAAAATTCTCTCTGTGGAAATACATTGCCTCCGATTACTAGCTAGTTAATTAGTACCACATATATTATCTGGATTATTTCAATAATCTCTTCTGGTTATCCTGCTGAGCTTTAGCATTAACGTCACTAGTTACTATCTTAATATCTTGCCTTCCATTGCATATCCATATCTTATACAGAGGGTTAGGCAACTTTATTTTTACATTTTCAAATTACATACTAATATTACAATTTACGTCTATGTATTTTTTTGGTTCGCTCGATATGTTGTGCATTCGCTTTCAAAACAGCCCTTAGTCTTCTTTTCCAGGAATTAAAAACCTTTCGAATAGTTTTGACCGAAACAGTATTCTACTCTTTATTTAAAATTTTCCAAAGGCCTTCAATAGTTGATGGATGTCTTATAAAGAGTCTCTGTTTTAAGTACCCGAAACTAGTGATGGACATAACCGGACAATTTTCATAACCGAATTATTTGCATTCGAATGATATTAATAACCGAATGATTATTTGAAAAATCATTCGAATAAATTTTGGCTCTCCATTCGTTTCGATTTCGCCGGTTTGCCGGTTAGGCGGTTCAGCGTCATCTGCATTCTGCATCGGCATCGTAACTTGCAGATAGCAGAGGAACTCAGTTAATCGTTAATTATAATAGTTGTATAAATGATTTTTATGTGATTTCTAAGGAGCTTAAACCATTGAGAATAGCTATATCAATACTAATAATAAAGAAATTATAAATATGCGAATACAAAGTATCTATTGAATCTATTCTTAGTTCCTAAAATCCTCTAGTAGCCACCCTTCCCTTTCCGCTTGCACATCCTACCGGTATATTTTAGAATCCATAATTTATTTACGTTCAGCCTTCCGCGGTTCTACGGACGCACACTTAAAATTTTAACATCGAAATCCACTTCTTGTCCCACGTTTATATCATATGACGACGGATGGGCATCGACTGCTCCGTTATTAAAAATTAAATATAAATCTGTTACGATATTGGAAAATCTTATTTCGCTTTCTGTTTATACCTATTAAGCATAATCAACCGCGTTTCGAAGCAAAAATTTAGGCAGTTATAAATTAATACCAACACAGCTTCGGCAAATCTCATACTCAGCAGAGCGTTATCTTTAATAGGAACGGCCCCATAAATTTAACTCGTCGACTGGGAGTCTGAAATGTCTTAATAACGTCAACAAGCAGCCGCGAGCCTCACTTGGGTCAATCTAAGTACATACATAGAAAAGGTCTTGCCAACTTGCCATATCTCAGCGACCACAAATGCGCAGTGAAGCAAGGGAGAAAACTGTAGAGCGAGACGCTCAAATGGTGTTTTCAGTTTAATCTGCCTTGCTTATGGTTATGAGTTAGGAATGACTCATTATTTACAGGAATTCCATCACTCGCAGGTCGCTGAGATACGGCACGTAGTACGTATCAAGATGAGGTTATTTTTCATTCGAATACTTGGAACGAAAACCGAGTTACACAGGTTATTTCAATAACCGGATAACCGGTTATTTTTCATTCGAATAAGCCCATCACTTGTTATATTAATTTTACTCCATTCAAAACAACTGGTCGATTCATTGTTCCATGGAGCCGACCCTGCCTAAAGGCCGACCCTGTATCTTAAAGCTACATTTTAAATTTTATTTGGCCCAAACGCTAACGCGCCCCGAGCTGCGGAATTTTTCCCTGTAAGCATTTTCCTTTAACGCATAAAGCGCGCGGTTGTTGCAACCGTCGGTCGCCAGTACCCACATAAATCAAATTCTTTATTTCAAGTAGAAGCGAAAACAGTCCTTGAAGCCTTAGATTATCTTTCAAGCAATTCAGCGCTCGAAGTTCTCGAAAATTGGTCGTGTAATTCGATACCTTGGGATTTAATGCAACAGCAAGACATTTCTTCTAGAATGTTCCAAGGCCCCTCCCGCTTACCCATAGGGTACGCAGCGAGCTTCGTTATTGCACAACTTTGTGAGAATTGGTGCAACGTTGAGACAAAGAATTTCCTTCAGGGGCTGCGAGAAAGAGAGAACTTCACGGTAGCGGGGGCAAATTCTGGGCTCTTCGCGTACCATTTTTGATTTTAGTGAGTTAGTTCAGCTTAGACCCCGATAATAGTTGGTTGACTGCAACTCAAAGTTTCCGGTAGCGCGGGCTAAGGGCGATGTTTCGTTAAGCGGTTTCAAATTATTGGCGAGGCGCCTTCTATCGGCTTTTGCCCTCCAGCCAGGAGTGGAAAAGCAAGTTGCACCCTTTTGCACATTCAACAAAGGTGTCCTCATAAGCCTACAATACTTTTCATATCAGTGGAAAAAGTGTCGGCAAATCTGTTGCGAATTCTGTGAAGCCGTGTTAAAGTTAGAAGTTACCCGTCGCCCGCTGCTGGCTGCCATCCTTCTTCGTGGGGTAAACCGATCCTCTGGCCCTCCGCACCGAATTGGCCCCTGTACAACCCTTTCGTTCCCATTTGGGGAGCCCGCTACACCTCTGCAACGTCTCACCGACCTTCGCCGAGGCGGAGTTCGTAACTATCGCCAACCCCAAATAACGTGCTTACAGCTATCAGGTAGGAGCTATGTATTACTCCAATTGTGTTCTTGTGCCTCATTGAGTTGCGACTATATTTGTTATGTGTTTTCCGGGAGTTCGTAAATATTGCGCCCGTTCACTTAAAGCTTAAGCTTATGTTTTGATTTGCTTGTTGTTAACCAGGGGCTTCACCCCTGTTATCTATTTCGTTTTGTCCGTTGTGTAACCACATATTTAGACCATAAGGTAACTTTGCGTGGGAACCCCTTGTTATATTCATGTAGGGTGTGTCTTTTCTCTTTATTAAGCTTGAATTCACTTCCGGGTGATTATTATCAATGTAAAGATTTGTGTAAACTTTAATTCTTTAAATAATAAACCCATTAAAGTCAATTTGATTATTTGTTGAGTTCTGAACCGCTTCTGGGTCATTAATTAATCCAGTGTGGCAAAGGCCGAGTGTAATTTGCAATGTAAAGCTGAAAGTACGCCTTTTTTTGATAAGCAGGCCCCAAGCCCTGGGCCATTCAGTGTTCTTGTGTTATTCTTTAGTGACGGTGGCCTTGAAGGTAAGTGATTTAACGACAAGGTCACCCGGCTACTCGGAGGAGGCTTGGTGAACAACAGGCGGAGGTGTTCAGCAACGTACTTGGAGGACTTCTACATAGGCTACGTGTATTGTTCTTGGTTCTAGACGCGTCAGCCACCCCTAATTAGAACCAAGTGGCGCTCAGGCATTTCTTTTTCTGTTAAGCAATCCATCAGGGTAAGTGCCGCCGGTTTTTCTTTGAGCTTTCGAACCACGCCTTCCCGACTGGGTTAAGTGCGAGTAATAGGAGCAACAAAATCTGCTCCAGCACACTAAGATCTGTGTTCTTTTTAGTAAAGCCGGCGAACCCTGTAGTTTGTACCCGTTTTTGAACAATCAATACGACCTGTGTCGATTTGATGAATTAATACCGTAACACACTACCCGAAACCATATAAATGAAGCGGGCTTGTATCCGGAGATTTTACAGGTATGTCGGAATTTGAAATAATTGTAATGCCCAATTTAGTTTGGAATTCCTTGGCATATGCTACAGTTCTTGCAGATGTGTGTGAACTTGCTGCGTCATGCTGAACAAAAACTTTGTGGGTTTCCATAGGGTACAATTTGGAATTTCTTTTTCTAACAAGAGTTTTAAACATGAGTCAACATAGTTCCCTGATTTACATTTTACATTTAATGGTAGTTTTATTGAAGGTAACACACCACGGCCTGATATTGCACCAATAACCATAAATTTCTTTCAAAATCTTTCACGCTTAGAGCACACATAAGCTTCAGGCTTCTCCTTTTTTTGTGTAACAAATTCGGCGTACTCCGTTGGAATTATCAATATAAAACCAAGTTTCATCCAGTGTAACGACATATTCAGATTTTGAGCCTGCCAATAATTTTCGTATAGTTTTCTGCTATTGGTCTTCCTGTTCTGGATAAGATGTTTCTTAAGAACATGAACTTTTGAGTTACGACGAAGGATTTTTTTCGCTAATTATACCACCAACTAAGATATATGAAACTTTTCGGCAATTTCATTTTGGCTGGGCGGGTTTTCCTTTGATGTTAAAATATCAACTTTTTTAATCAAGGCGAGATTTCGTATTCTACGGGTATATGATTTTTTGGAAACTGTTTGGCCATTCACTAAAGCACTGCGTTCTTCACCGCGTTTTTTAGTATGTTATAAATTGACATACGTGTAATAGAAATTCCACGATCCTGCACTTTCTTTATAATATATTTATAAGGCAAACCTTCTTGGGAAAACAATTTTACAAACGTTTCAACTTTCTGGGAAAACTTTTTCGGCATTGTAATAAGAATGTTACTTATAAGCACAGTATATAACGCGACAAACACTGATCTTCTAAATTATGACAGCTGATTTTCAATTATTTAACCGGCCGCCTTGATAAAAAAAATTAAACATGTAAAAATAAAGTTGCCTAACCCTCTGTATTAAGCTGCATCTGCTAACCTATGGCATTGTACCATAGTTACATTTCTTACTTGGGTTTTGAATGGTGGTTTACGATTCCAATGGTCCTGTCACTAATCATCCTTAAATTTCACATACCAGATTCTACTCCTCCGTTTTATCCCAAAAGTTTATATTATTGAAATAATCTACTTCGGTTTAGTAGTAGACAGAGTGTAATGGAAATGAGTGCAAATATTTGAACCCGTAATAGAACTCTCCATTCTGAGTAAGTTTTCTGTGTAAGAATTTTTCGAAATGCTAGAGTTTTTTATTAATTACCAACTCGTCCCTTCACTTTGACGGGTCGTTCGATGTATCAAGTATAGTAGTATAACAAAAAAATAAGGAATGAAAATGAATCAATGTTTTAGCAGGCAAAACATTCTTGTCGTAGTTTTTGTGACAGAAACATGCTTTACGTGTTTCATGGTGTTAGTTTAAATCCTATCGCACCACACTAGGGTAGTCGCGAATTGGTTAACTTTCCAGAAAGATGGATTGGCAGAAATGGACCAGTATTATCACCAACTCGTTCACCAGACTGATGACAGAGATAATGAATTGTTATTTGTATATATATGACTTACTGCAATTTTTCATTATTGTGTGATTTATTTAAAATACGGTCAATAGCTTGCCTGTATTGTTGTTGAGGTAGTAACCAGATAAATCGTAACATCTTTATCAGCAACTATGCAGTTTTGTTAAAAAAGATTTTTTTTTGTTTTCTATCAGAATTTTTCTTCTCATTTTAATAAAAACAAATGACATTTTGTTAGAAAACTTTGTGATACTACAATTTTTTATCGACACTTTTTGAATGCTGAAATTATTTGATAAATAACCTGCTCTCATTTTACCCACTAGTTGCGGCATGCTACATTTTTGACATTAATTTACTGAAGCATTTTCCCGGAGGTAAACCACTAATCAGTGCGTATTGATGAAGAAGGAATCTCAGCTAGCTGACATCTAATTAAAGCAAGTAAAGCGTAGGAGAATGTGCGAGCGTAGTAGTCCCTCTGGAGCATTAGGTGACAAGTTATTTACTTGAAAATACGTTAATATCCATTCATAAATTGTATGCAGATGTTTAGATGTGTACCAGTAGCACATTATACAGCTGCTTCTGAGGGGTTCGTAATATCGTGGGAAAATGGCAATGCTTGATACGTATTGCTGCTATAATTACTATTTGCTTGCTTTTCGAATAATACTCAGGTCTTTTTGGTATTTAAAGCACCAGATTTCTTCAAACTTTATTGCTCTTTGTAATACTATTTTTTTAAATCAACAATTCTCTTGTACGCTTTGGTATAGACTATTTTATTTAATTGAATAAGATAATTGACTTGGAAATAATGTACCAAAATTGATCATCATAATAATTTGGGGTCACTGGGGACCCCACCTGCTCTTTAAAGGTATATATGTTTGAAGACGTTTTTCCTAAAGTTCTAACAAATTGACTTGGAATGGGTTTAGACTTCTCTTCGTCACTTATCACTAAATTGCTATATGGGAACTTCTCATGCAATTTTACGCAATGTTCAGGTACAGCCAGCCCTATAGTTTAATAACAGTTCATGAACCGTTAACACATGCTATTCCTGATGGGCAGCGTTTCTATCAATGTATTTACGTGCCCTTAACAACAAGCAAGATGTGCCCTGGTAAACATTTTTTACGAACGAAGCTTGGTTTATAAGCCAGGATTTGCTAACTCGCAAAATAATAGCATATGGTCTTGTGACCTGACAGCGTGTGATTTCTCTTTATAGCCTTTCATCAAAACTTCAATAATAGACGTCCTATGAATAATTTGGAAGAAATAAGACGAGAAATTATTGAGAAGTTTGAAGATATAGAAATGCTTCAGTTTTTAAAAATGCAAAATGTATTGAATCCGATCGTGGGTATTTTAATTATCTCTGATAATGTATGGATAAGGTTATGACTCCACGTTGTGTTACCTATGAGTATATGTTTATAATTATATTTTAGTCAATTTAAATTGCCCTATTTATTTAATTTGGATATTCAAAATTATTTTTGAGGCTAGCTCCTGAAAATGCACTTATCTGAAAATCAGACTGGATTCCTTTTATATAGATTGCTTATTCTAAAATTTGATGTTCGGATTTTAATTATCACAATTCAAAAACTGCTGTCAAACGGTACGTCAAACCAACTTTGAAAATTCAATCACAAATACTTGATCGTTACATTTGTTATATGACAATCTCAAATAGTAAGTACTACCTTAATAATTAATTCACTTTTACCTTTATTCTATTTCAGTTCTCATTTAAACCTAGGCTCATTTACCTTTTATTTGAACTTATCACTCTCCTTTGCAGAAACCAACCCGTTCTACTCTGCTAATGATCACAATCGCTCCACTCAAAACCACGGTGAAGACCTCCAAGGACAACCAAACTGTCAAACTGCACAGAATCAGGATCCGTATTTACCCAGGTAAAACTAGTTTGCCTCATGAATCAGTCCATACAGTTCCCTCACTGCATGGATCCAAACAGTCCCCAGTTGTAGTTGTTTCTCTTCAATATTCAATCCAAACCACTCTCCTGAAGTACGCCATAGCTCAGCATCAAAAATCCCGACTAATGACAGGACACCAGACCTCAATTGGCAAGCCCCATAAACATGCTCACTTTGCCAACGACTTCCCTACGACTCTTCTTCCGTGTAAATAGCTCGTTGTAAACCAACTGAATCAACGCACAATCTGAAATGTAATTCCACAATAAATTTAATTCAGTATTTCTTTCTTTCTATTTTCTTTTGTAGATTAGCACTGCTGTAGTTTAGTATTCTCACCATATTCTTAATGTTCCTCCATTTTGTATGCTCATCTTCTTATTTTTAACATTTCCTTTTATTTCACCACGCGAATATTCTGTTAACTGTAACATTTTTATACTCTAAACATTTTTAACTTTTTAAAAAGTGTTTATTTTAATAATTTCTATTCATAAAAGTCGGTTACATCATTTTATTTTCAAATTTGGTATATGAATAATAAAAACAAACTCCTTAACGATATTGCTTATTTTCTCCATCCAAACTCTATAGGAGCTTTATTTTGATTTCTACCCACTATGTGCAATAGTCTATTTCGAAGAAGTATTCGACATCATTTTCTAATTTCATATTTAGATATTACATTAAGTTAGAATACTTCTCAATCAGCCTCATATTATTAAATTATAACTCCGGTGCAACAGTTTTCTATACATGATGTTGAAACAGAAATACTATGTATATTAAAATAACCTTCATTCAAATATTATTTTACATTCTTAGTTGAAGCTTAAGTTTGTGTTTCTTTTATGTAAGCTGCCGGTACGAGTTACTTTATAGCGAATTAAGTCCAAAATTCATATTTTCTTTGCGTATTTTACTTTAAATCCAGCAAATCAAATGTTTATGATATGCAAGAAAATCAATTGGAGTTTCACCATGTACACTTGTCTACTAGTAGACATTTTAACTAGAAAAGCAGACAAACACAATCTGATTGCTTGTAGTTAGCTAGAAAATAAAATTTACACAAGTTGCAATCTAGCAACCTTCGTTAAGGCAATGAAAATAAACTTGGTTAAAATGTCCACATTCCGAATTTCCTTAAAAGATACAATCGACCAGTAGAAAGCCTCCAAACAGCGAATTTTACACAAATTTTGATTTTAAGGTTTTTCCAATTTTGCAATCCCCAAATCGATCTGAGCCGCAAGTAGGGATGCACCGATACCGATACTCGGTATCGGCATATCGGCCATATCGGCCGAAATAGGGATATATCGGGTCGGTCATATCGGCCTTCCCTTTTGCCGATATATCGGCAAAAGTGAATTTCCTTTCAATATTTAATATCTTAATATTTATTATAAGAAATGAACAATAAAATGTAAATAATCATTGTGGAGTATAAAATACAACTACTATCTAATATTGAAAATTCATTTTTTGTAAATTATTATGTAAAAACATTAGGCTCTCCATCCAGTGTGTTGCAACATGCAGCGAAATATATTCCAGCTTCTGGAATGCACTGCATCAGCAAAAACGAAAAAGGTAAAGGTTCAGGGTCATTTAAATTCCCCCAGCTGGGGGCCCCTTGCGTCCCTCTTCAGCCAATAACGGGAATATTTCAGAATGGGTGGAGAATGCAAGAGAGGACAGGAAAGGTGGAGAAGTACTGCCCCGACATTCGCTTCAGAGAAGGTACTCTGTTGACTCAGGAAAACCACCTAAAAACCTGAATCAAAGAAGGCGGCCAAGAGAATCGAACCCACGACCTCTCGAATACTAAGCAGACGTGGTAACAACTAGTCCACAAAGCTCGGTTCATCAGCAAAAACATTCGATCAGGCGATGTCATTTCAAGGTCTTGCATCATCAGAAATTGTTAACAATACTAACTAATAGGTCAAGAAAAAAAATGACTGTGTTAAATTGCTTTATTAAAACTAAATGACAAAAAGACACCTCCATAAGCAAACCTGAGCTAGAGTTCGTATTTAGGGGATTACCCCGACCGAATCAAGCAAGCAGCGGCGCACACGTGCTTGCATGTAGTCAAAAAGTAGTGGAGAGAGCAATGAGAATATATCGGCCGATATATCGGCGTATCGGCCTCGATTATATTGGTATCGGCCGATATATCGGTATCGGCCAAAAAACCCGTATCGGTGCATCCCTAGCCGCAAGATTCTTAAAATCCCACGGATGGATCCACATACTGCCCAAAACAGAATTCGCCACTGTTTGCTTCCCCTGTTTATGCGAACATCCAATTTACAACAAACGCACCTCACCTTTATACACATGTAATTTTGCCCTCGTATGTCGCAGACCCCAAAAACAGCTAGTACGATGAGCAATGGTTCATCCTCTTTCCAACTAGCCCTAAATCACATTTGGATCTTTCAAAAAGTATGCAGTGTAACAGCACCGAACGCTTTTGTGCCCAAAAAATCATTTTAACCCCTTTATTTTCGCCCCCTCGAATGTTACATTCTTACAACCTTTCCAGAAAGTTTGCCCTTACAAAAATTCGCCCCGTATTAACGTCACACTTCAATTCGTTTAATATTATCACTGTTAAAATAATGGGAAACTGCAAGAGCGTTGTGTAGAATAACCTATGAAATGCTTTGTCTAAAGTCGGTACAAAAATTTATTTAATTTTTCATTTTAAGCAAACACCGCAATAATTTTGGTCACTCGCGTTTTAACCTGCCCTACTCGTAACTGAAGGCTGGCTTTACGCACTTGTATCGTAAATTACTAATATAATGCTATAAGTACTAAAAGTTATGTCGATTATTTTTCGGGTAGTTGTAGGCATCACGAGTGCTGACTAGATTTAAAATGTAGTACTAAAAGTGCGAATTTGACGAAACGATTTTTAATTATAAAAAATGATCCCTGTTACGGCTTTATCGTCAAGTATGTTTAAAATGCATGCGAACCAAGAATGCTTTCATGTTTAATGATTCTCACCTTAAAGCCATGAAGGAAAACACGCAATGTTAACCCCCTAATTCAGAATTTACCGAGTGTGTGCATGAGTGTAGGTCAGTCCAATTATTATCGGCCGGGAGAATAGCGACCAGAGGTAAATCTTCTGTTAATTTACACTCCCACATACAAATCGTATTTGTACACGAGCTTTACCGTGTATTCGTGTGAATAGCTAGATTTAGAATATTCGATCTGTACGTAATTAGGCATCCCGAATCCCTCATTAACGTTACAATTGATAATTTGCAAATCATAGCTTGGAGAATTTTATAACAAAATTCTACCTGAAGTACTATACGATATTATAGTGTCTCATACTTTATAAATTTTAAAAAGCTATCTCGAACATGTCTATGAAATGTCAAGGTTATTTCTGGCAAAGTAGTTTCCATTCTTAGTAATTAATAAAAATAAAGTTTGAAAACTTTAGAGCTTGTAACAAAGCTTTTAGTTCAAAGTCTAAGTTAACTGCATCTCTTGATAACTTTCCGTAGCTACGATCTTATTCTATTGGAAATTTTCAAAGTAGCTCTTTAATTCTTACTGTTCGATCCAATCAAACCTCAACTTTCTTGAAAAGTGTGTAGTTATTACTTTAAGCTTATAGCTAAGTTACGTATATTCAAGAAAAATGTTCAAAGGGATGCAATTAAGAATTTTAAGTGGGGATTTTATGTTGTAGTTTCTTAGGATGGGCTTTGTTGATTGGTTGAATAACATTTTCAGTTATCCAATTTGATATATTTATATATTGATATATTGAGGATGACTAAATTTTCCTCAAATTCATGTTTAATCCATACAGTTTTCTGCGTCCTCCTCTATTCTTTGTACACGGTCAATATTCCCCGCCAATAGAACACTATAATTTCGTGTTACTACAAACTAATTATTTATTCCGATGTCAGTTGATTCGTGGCATGTGGATGGTGCTTTTGTCTCTATTTCTCTATTACGTACTGAATAATATAGCTGACATATCTTACTGCTCTTAGTTTGATTTCACATTTCTACAATAGCTTATAAATTTAATGTGATTTCAATGTAATGGTTTCCAATATTTCTGTATTTTAAAATATGTGGCACGCTATCAAACCTTTTTAGTTAATATAACCAGAATTCATATATTTTTACTTCCCTCGTCTAAAAGACGAAGGAAGTATTGTAATCGCAGAAAAATCACCTTCCGAGGTTTCTCCAGATCTTCATGTTTCAGGGTCCCTAGATGACGAAAAACAGGTTTTCTCAATTCGGTCTGTCTGTCTGTCTGACTGTTGGCGGTATAACTCAAAACGTATTTGTTGCAGGATGATGATATTTTGCCGGACAGGGACGTTTAGGCGCCGCAACTTTAGGCGCGGGGACAGTTATTAGTCGCCACATGAAGGAAATTCCCATTATTCTTGATTTTAAATTTTTTTGTTAGGTAATTATTGCCGTCATTAATGTTGAAGAAAAATTCAAACCTTTATAAACAATATATATTCAGATTTTTACGAGTCTTCTTCAGTGTTAAAGTTTTACATATTTACATAGTCAATTTACCTTTTATCGATTACGGACAATTAGTTATTTACATTTTGTATATGGATAGTTTAACGTAGTGAAATTATATGGTGTGTATAATTTCACCACGTTAAACTATCCATATACAAAATGTAAATAACTTATTTTCCGCTGTCCACGCGCCTAAAGTTGCGGCGCCTAAACGTCCTAGACCGATATTTTGCATGTAGATTAAATATTTACATGACATGAAACCGTGATAATTTCAGACATATATGTTGATGGTCTTAGGCCCACGACCCGATTTTGCTTGCAGTACAACTTAAGAAACAAGTCAATAAGCACGGACTTAGGATGTTTTATGTAACTGCACTACTAAGATTAAATTTCAATCGGTAAATGCATTGGAAAAGAGATGCCAGTATTAATAAATGAATTGAGTAAAGGAACGAAAAGCTTGTTTTTCACAGGGTTGAAGTTGACGTTCAAATTAAATAAATATTGGTTTGTGCAGAATGAATAGCCGAGCAGAAAGAAATGAATTGTCACAAAAAGGTTTGCGAAGTGCATGTCAAAAAGGTATAGGAAGCCAGAAGAAAATAGTAATACGTTGCAAAGAGCCAATAAGAAGTCAGGCAGCAAGACATAAAAAATCAAGTGAAAAGCAGACAGATGTACATGAAAAAGCAAGTGAAAGGCAGGCAGAAGGAGATGGAAAAGCAATTATTAAGAAATGAACTCTATAAAATAACAAGTGCAATTAACGCGAATGAAATAGAGCAGAGTAACTAATAAATCGTGTTTGTGGCGCAGAGACCTTTCAAAATTAAGAAATGGACAATATTTTAGTTATAAGAAATTTGTAAATATAATTTGTAATCAAATTCATTTCCATAACGTATTTAATTTGATGAAAACCAATTTCCGGTGGTTTGGTAACCATAGTAATAGATTAGATTTTGTTTTTAATATAGAAATTAAAAATAGGGACAAATAATTTAAATTAAGATTGACTATGTTAGTTTTGTGCTCCACTTCAATTACATTTTTTATACAATAAATAACCATTTTGAGAGAAAAAAGTATAACATTGTCTTGTGCATTTCCTAAAGTTTATGTGGCAACGTTTATAAAAGTTTCCGCCACCAAAAATAAAAACATTACTGGAGGGGTTTCCCAGGTTTCGCAAACGTCCAGCTCAAGATTCAGATCACTGCGTACAGCCAAAATAAGGATCCTAAGCTAGAGGTTTGTCGTGCAACACCATGGGCAGCACTGTAAGAGGGCGTCCGACAACATCTGGAGCAAGGAAAGCTTCTCCAGATCGAGAAACACCCTAGGAACTCATTACCGAGCATCGTCGGAAGCCGCAGAACTGAGGTAGGCAAAATTCACCTAAAATATAAGAGCCAGCGATTGAATTTCGACGTGCATAGAAGAGGAGGTCCTTACCGAAGAAAATTCGAGTACTTCTACGGCCGCAGCGAAGGAACAGTTCGAGAAATAAGTATTTTCCCAAATTTGTGGTTAGACGGAGGTTAACAATTGCGATTTTCCGGCGACGTCCCTTCTGACGTCATGTAACAAATTAATGCCTGAAACAAATGATAATAATAACCGCCAAAGCGCTACGAATGGAATAATTACCTCTGCGAATGTTCACAATTTTGATTGTTTTAAGGTCAACAACGCTGATTGCACGATACGAACCATTTTGTAGGTTTTGGCATATTGCATACAATAACTACTGTGTATTTGAACTAATTCAGGTGTACAGTGGCGCACCAAATCAACTAAAAATTAAAATCTATTAATAATTCACCCCTGGGAATCGAGTTAATTGTTTTCATAATAAATTGCAGATAAATAAATACTTAAAGGGCATACTACCATTTATTTTGGATCAAGTAAATAAAAATACAAGACAGCATATTTTAATCAGTCTAAATTAATTTTATAAACAACCCCGAAAGCGAATTAATAAACAAAAAAGAAGCCATCGCAATATATATACATATACAGTAAGCACCTTAAAAAAATCAGTTTTGTTTATTTTTGAGTTAACTTGATGGAAGTAATAATTTTCACATACGTCAGGGTTTACATTTGCCAAAAATAGGACTCAACAGATACAGGATAATGTCACGAAAGAGTCAAAACGTTTCATCAATAAGACCGTTCTGTTCAATAAAGGCGCTCGCCGCACTCGTTCCAATAAGTCCGGATGACGCAGTACGAAAACTCGATGCAGTTACAATCGCTACGCAGATGCGGCGGGGAGTTCGAACTCCAGCGGGGGTTACATTTTTTTAAATTTTCAAATTGATCTAATTCCCACGAGGGAAGTTTCGTGTAAACCCCTTAACAGAATCTTTTAAGTTAGCGTTGTATAAGATTGTTATAAACCCATTTTTTGTAGGTACCTAAACTACTGCTAAGCTCAAACTGCAAAAGAATCCCTTCTTTGTGCTAATTTGAAATAGCTTAGTGTGTTTCTCAGAATATGCATTGTTTTATGATCGTCACGTAACTAAACAGTGCTCCGTTGTCGAAAAGTTAAATTTAATTACGATACCTCGTATACCCTAGTTGCGAATACCTTAGCAACGAAACATTTACGTTAATTTAGAAAACAAATTGTCTGCTGTTTAAGCTTTAGTGGAAAGACAACTTAGCAGCCACTCAAATTATTGCGATAGCATTTGCTTTAAAACATATTTGAGTTACTATATAAGCGTTCGCAGAGTTGAGGCGCCCCTTTTTTATGGATTCCCACTGTCAAATAACATGCTGATTTTTCACCTTAAAATACATAGTTACATTTCGATATATGCAAACAAAAAAGATAGCAAAGAGACAACTGCTACAGAGACGATTATACGACCCTGGTGTCCAACGAAGAAGATAAAAGGGCGGGTGAACAGTTGGCTAGCGATGGTTTACAGTAATGGGTATGCAAACATAAGATTTTCAATATTCGGCGTCTGCAGCGATGGCAGAAGTGGATAGTGGCGAAGTGTGTCAACGAGAGAATAAGCAAGGTATGGTTTCGTTTATACTTTAAAATTTTATTTATGAGTTGTTTGCTGTCAATTTCCTTTTTCAGTTGAATAACAAGTGGTGTATTTAAGCGAAATCAGGTTAAAGTTAGATATTTTCAAACCCTGATATAAATTTCGATTCAGGTTATATGTTGCAGTA
>CALNHX010011067.1:0-35011 GCA_940337035.1 Agriotes lineatus
AGAATGCTTAAAGAAGTTTCTCTCGAAAAATATGCTTTTCAATAAGATTGATGACTAGGTCTTTTATAATGGTGAAAATTCCGGACGTCATTTTATACAGATACTATAGCGTCACCTGAGTGCTTCTTTCAAAATGGAGCTGAAGATGCTGTTGCCTGGATTTGATTACCCCCAAAAATCAAGAACATTTAAAGTAGAAATTCTTTCAGAAAAACACTAAGTACATTTGATGAACTGTAGGAGAACAAAGGAGAAGATAAAAATATGCTTGCAATGCATATGACTTTTACAATGAGTTTATCAGAAGTACGTCGTCGTAACGAATTGTATACCATAACAAAAAAAGGCATCGTGTCGGTGTGAAAGTTCCAGATAGAAAAACAAATATGTGGGTTTTTTAATTCAGCTTTGGTAGGATTGGAAAAGACCACTGTCAAATAGTTAGAACGAACAGATCTTTCATATTTCTTATTTCGATTCTCAGTTGAATTCCTCTCACTCGGAAAGCTTTACAGCTTCCCTATTGGTAAGTTCTGACTTTGTCAGACGTCAGAGAGATTGGAAATTTTGAGCTTAACCGAAGGACTTGTAGAAGAACTAAGCAGTAAGTAAAATGTCGAAGTCAATAAAATATTAATAAATAACATATATTGCGATGGTTTTAAGCCCCGAATCCTACCTCTGTGAGCACTGCAAAGTAATGAATAATTCATAAAAGCTCAGAATGGGAGATGTTATCCAATTGCAATAAGTAAAATAAATCAGACTTGAAGATAGTAATCATGCAAATCAATGCCAGTAATAAGTAAATTAATTTCATAACATAAAGAAAAAGGCAGAGCTCAAAACCGTAAAGAATAGGTTCACACAATATTTAATTAAATTAAAATAATAAAGGGGATGGTGAAATATCAAAGTCAATCCAATTAAGAATGAATCGATTATGAAAATAATTATTACATGCTTGTCGAGTGGATTTGCAAGTCATAAGTCATTAGTAATAAAAATTCTCTTTGAGCGTATTATAATGTGGTAATAAAGCAGAATGCTAAGAGAAAAGTGCAACGAGCACAAATTATAACAGATCTAAGGCAATTAAATAATAGAAAAATGGATCATCGATATTCAAGATTAGTTGAAATCCAAACAGTGAATTGACTTAAAAGTGAAAAATGAAATGAACATTTATTTGAACACCAAAGTTATTAAAAAAGGAAGTGTGCGAAATGAATAAGTAATCAGTGCAACTGATATGCGAAAGGACTGTTAAAAGAGTGCAGTGTGAGAAATATCGAAACACATTAACTGTAAAATTATGGGACAATTTTGTAAAAATGTTGTTATTGTAAAAGTTGTTAGATTTAAGCATTTTTTATTGTAAAAAGTACCTAATTTGACTAAGTTCGAATATCTGTTTAAGAGATTGATCTGCATTTGTTTATAACGAACTTGAAAGGTGTGCAACAATTGAATAAATTATTTGCTGACAGCTTGGTGTTTGCTCTCCAATTAATTTGAGTTTTTCAATAGTAAATATCAAAACATATTAAAAATAATGACACCATAGTGACGAGTAAAATTCAGTGCATCCGGGGAAATGAAGACAGAATTTTCCCTGAGTTTTGTGAAACTTTCATCTTCGGCTTCCGAGCAACCATCGCAGAGAGATCCAGCTTTGTACCAACTACCATATGCATCGTAAGGGGATCCTAGGTACGAGACGACATCACCGGCAACCCCATCCAACTCCTGCAGGCACGGCACTTCATTCTAGGCGCCCCCGCAGAAGATTTGGCCTAGTTCAACTCGTCCGAGCATCAAGGCGCTGCCTGCGTCAAATTCTAAGGTTAGTTTATGAAGCCAATTTAAATGCTGCGGACGTGAAACTTACCGGACACATAAAGAAAGCTGCTCCGAAGCTAATTCCAGGCATTTCAAACCTTCAGTTAGCCTAGATCTGATAATTGGAACATGTAGAAGTGAGGTTAGGATTCCGCAGTGATTTGAGAAACAACGAAGTTGCGGTTTTCGCTTAAAACAAAAGACGAGCTACCGACGCTTCAATTAAGCGGGAGAATATAAAATTACCTGTTAGATCTGCTGTTGTAATTAATATCAAAAATCACAGAAAGACCAGCAATTGATAAATTCTCATAACGTAGATTTGTGACAGATTAGCTCGAGTGAAGCATTTTAGTTTGCATTTGACCTACGCTCCAGTGGCGTACAAATAAATTTAAAAAAACTAACTGTGAACCCATAACCTGAGTAAGAGCTCATGTTCTGCCATGAGTTTAGCCAACAAAATGTAAATTGCAGGTAGAATAAATCACAAGTAGGGGCTTACAATCATTTATTTAAATTTGAGTTATTATACAGCTCATTTTTTAATTATCCCTGAGAGACTTAGTTAATTCATTAGTTTTTTGACGAACCCAAACTAAAAATATTTGCTGTGGTAGCTCTAGTTTTATTTATTTAAAATTAGCTAGTAGTAGAAAGAGGGCTAGATCCACTACATAAATATTGTCGATCCCAACGTGGAGCTTTTACATAATTACATAAGCTTTTACTAAACTTACTAGACGCCCAACGCTTCTACATAGATGTTGGTGGCCCGAACTTGGAGCAAAAGTAGAAGTAGAAATTAATAGAAGCAAACAAAAGTTGATCGTCATACAAAATATTTTGGCATCCAAACGTGTAGGCTAGCAAAAATAACATTAAACCACATTGCTATTTTAAAATATAAAATTTGGACCTCGAATTTATTATCTGTGTGGGTAGCTTCGCTGGTAGGTGCGAGCGCTTCGTTTTAGCCTCACAACTAAGTAAATAACATACAGAAAAAGATGGAGAAGCATACCAGAAGAATGAAGAGGATAGAAGAAGGAAAGGAAGAAGAGCATCAAGCAGAAGAAGTCGCGCAAGTACCCGAACAGTCTGCGGCAGAACAAGAACGTCAAGGGGATCAGGCGGAGGAACAAATGCACCAAGCCCTAAAGCAAACGTTTGAATTAAACGCAATGATAGAAGCAATAATGCAAATGCAGCAAGAAAGCAAAAAAGAAGCAGAAGAACGGGACAAAAACCTACAGGAAATAATTGCAAATAACACGCAGAAATTAAAACAAGAGGTGACAAAGAGTGTACAGGAAATGATCACAAATAACATACAGGAGTTAAAAGAGGAATTGACGAAAAATTCAGAAGAGAGAGAAACGAGGGGTATAACCACACCAATTTGATGGTGGAAAGATTGAAGAACGAACTAGTGCAGAAGCAACAGGATAACAAGCAAGAGTTGCAAGATATTATTGATGGGTTACAAGAAAAATTAGAAACATTCAAGGACACATTACATCAAGAAATGGGACAATTGATAGAAGAAAAGATCGGACAGAAAGGAGAGGAAATTGAAAACAAGATTAAGGGTGTAGAGAATAAAACACTCGAACAACTGGCACAACATAAAGAGATGATTGAAGTCGGGTTTTATTTATTTAAAATTAGCTAGTAGTAGAAAGAGGGCTAGACCCACTACATAAATGTTGTGACAATTAAAATAACGACGCAATATGTATATATATGTATATTAACATTATTAATTAAAGTTATAGCAATTAATAACATTTCAAGCATTTCAAATATTATTTTACAAAATATTCTATAAATGTGCTAGTTTAATTTTTGCAAATTGTACCAATAGCATTGACTTTGAGTTAATAATTTGTAAAAACCGTATTAAAAATAGCATTAGCCTTGAGGGAAACAAAATGTAACCAGGGCAGGCTTAGAAATAATGAATAACAATGTAAGATAAATGAAAACAAAAAGGAGGGGGAAGCCAAGCTTAGCTGTGAGGTATGTTATTTTGGCTTCCCCACAAATAATCATTTTAAAAGCAAATAAATATCCAGTTTTCTCAATTCAGTGGTTCATAATTATTGCGGTGTCTGTTGGGTAGGCTGTAGACGGGTTGCTTTGATTCGTTGCACGCCTACAGAAGTTTTAAAAAGTGTTGAAAGTACGTCGAGTGGTAGCCGGTGTTTCTGTGTCAGTTTTTGGAACTGTTGCTAAATTAGCATAATCCTGGAAGCGGGAGAAAGGCAGCGACATTTATACTGAGCAGTGTGGAGCCCTAGGAACTGGGGAAAAGAAAGAGTTGTAAGCAGTTTTGAAGTGGGGCAAGCTGCAGGTGGAGTTCGACGAGGTATCTGGCTTGTTACAGCAGGAAAACGGAGAAAAAGAGGAGCCCCTGTTCTTCGTGGAACCTGCTGTGGGGACGCCTGGTGTCCTATTTTGTATCAGGAAAGCCAAATAAGGTTAGAAAGCGCATCGTGAGTGTTTTGTTGTGGAGTCTATTTACTTACGTTTGTTAAATAAAACACGTAATTTGTTTTAACTTTAGCAAAAAACTAATTTTTCCACATACCACGACTTAATATTAAAATTAAATTTTTTCATGTAAAGACTTTCAAGATTTATAATTGCAAAAAATAATATAAAATGTTAATTACTTCTTTAGATTTTTTATTATTTACCGAAAAGTGGTATACAAATACAATTTATTTTGCTTAATTAAAAAGAAAACGGTTTAATCTGAGTAGGTAGATCTTCCTGAAATTCTGTATAGGGGCATAATTTATCATTTTAAACAACTTTTCTTGATGAGATTTTGCCATATCATGAACAAAAAGGGTAGTTTACGTGAAAAGAAAATAGTTTTCGCTTCACTGTCAAGGCCGACTTGTTTTTTCAAAAACTGAAAATTCTCTTCAGACCAAGCAGGACCTAATCCCACAATCTCAAAATAAAATTCAAAAATTGTTAGTATATCTCACCTCTTATAAGATCAATCCTGGGACACACTGTATAATAATAATATGGCGTGCTTTCACGGTATGCAAAAAGGTATTTTTATTCATGCAGAATTGCTTCAAAATGGCTTGCTTTCAAGTGTGGCCTAAGGAAAAAATAACATTCGGCATTAGCTGCGTATAAAATTCCGAAAATTACGACGGCCTTAAAGTCATGCAAGCGAACCGTACATCTAGAGCTAGACAGGCGTTCGGGCAAACCTCGCGAGAGCGGCATGGTGGGTCTCTGAATTATTAATTATCAATTATTGATTGATTTGCTCGCTTCTCGTGTCTGTGTGCATGTTCGTGTGGAATTTACCTACTGTTTTCACAAGCCGAGCGGATTAATGCACGCTAAAATTAACGCACTAATGAGATAATTGGTTGCAACTAATGCACCGTGCACGAGTAAAATAACCTTCTAGCCGAGTTGGCAGAACCGGCTAACATGTGTATTTCAATCGGCAAATATTTGTGTGGCTTATTTACTGTGAACTCTAGAAGTATTAGGCTTTAGCTACAATATGTGCATAGCTACCGAAGCCGATTCGCAGGACCGAACCCACATTCAGATGTCAATTGTACCCCAACTGTTTGATCGGCTTAGTTTTACACTCCTTTGAACGTAGGTGGGCAACCTTTCTCTACTATGTTTTTTTCGTGGATTATATTGACAACGAGTCCCTTTTCCCTTCCACCTTATTCTAGATTTTCTCACATGTTTTCATCTTTTTGTGCCTATTGCTATGCTTGTTCTTAACGTATTCTACCTAGCTATTCTACCCACTCCGGCTTCGATTCTAGTATATTATTACGTAATGGTATAGTAAATGTAACAAAAAAAGGTTATAAGAGAAAACCGTGACTGGTCGTGGGTTGACAGACTGAAGAGGTTTTACTTGGTTGTTGCAAGTGGAAGATAGTTGGGGCGCCAGGCAGTAATAAATCTCGTTGAGTCATTCGAGGTAGGCAAAATACGACAAAAATTAAACTGCAAGAGAAAGTACATGTAAAGCAATATACAAATACGCAACGAACTCTAGATGCAATAATTTAGAAAGTTGCCAACAAATCAATACTCACTGTGTTATAGCGGTCATTTTTTCGCAAATGTCCAAAAGGGAAGTAAATAAAATAGGGTCTAGGACAACTCGGCGCCGCCATCTCGGCGCCGCCACTTCGGCGCCGCCATCTCGGCGCGGGGTCAGCTCGGCGCGGGGACAACTCGGCGCGGAGCCATCTCGGCGCCAGCCAACTCGGCGCGAGGCCATCTCGGCTCCGAATTTAAATTCGCAAACTACAGTGTGCACTACGTAAGAAAATTATTATAAACAAATAATAAATAAAGTGATCGCCAAAAAGCTGGCATCAAATGAAAAAAAAATATTTAGAATTTCTTGGTAAATCAAACACTAACGACCAGAGGTAATTGCAAAGTGATTACAAATGGGCCAAACAAAAGTTGCCACATGACTTCCGTTATCAGTAAAATTTTAAATTTTTTAAAAATAATTACGAAGCACGCATTGAAATTTATTATGAATAAAAAACTTGGTTAAAAATATTTGTTTTTCCATAGCAGTTTTTGTTAAGAGTAAAGTTCTTTGATATGGGACCTAAACATAAAAGAAAATGTGAGAGATCAAAGTTGGCCAGGGATTTTGAAATTTTGGTATAGGAGGCTACATGTTGATTCTAAACAATTTTTCTTAATAACTTTTTGTCGTATTTTCTACATAAAAGGCACGCTACTCTACAGTAAAATAGGTTTTTTGAAAACTTCTAAGACATACTTGATTTTTCAAAACTGAAATGCCGTTCGAAATTTTAACCAAGCAGGGCTGAACCCCAAAAAAGTTCCTTGACCCAAAATATTATGATTTAACTCAACTTACCTATATACAAAGTTGCTTAGTCTTCAAAAATGATTAGCTTTTTTAAATTTTTTCAAGTAAGTCGAAAAATCTGATAGATTTTATTAATTTTTTGGCCATGCGTTTGTACCAATAAACTACAGCTTTTTGTGGAATAAACCTCAATTTCGAAAATTACAGGGTGTTTAAAAACGTCATAATAAATTATCCATCCATATTTTTTTAATCTCCTGTATAATCACAATCAATGTTTTTTTGTGAATAGCTACTTCAGTTTAGAAGCTATTTCTTCTCTTACAAAATTTTAGTTCGGTAAACGGTTTAGCCACAAAAAATATCTTCTAAATTTCTACAAGCCTGAATCAGTAATTGCAACTTAACACTAGGTTTGTAGCGATTTAGAAAATATTATTTTGTGGCTCAACCGTTCACCTAACTAAAATATTGTAAGAGAGGAAATAGCTTCTAAATTAAAGTAACTACTTAAAAAAAAATGTAGTGATTATACAAGAGGTTGAAACATTTAAAAAAGTTAATCATTTTTAAAGCCCTCTAGCGGCTCAACTAAGCAACTTTGTATATAGGTAAGGTTGAGTTAAATAATCATATTTTGGGCAAAGAAACTTGTGATGTTTCGTCGTACACGTATTTTCCAGACACACTATATACAGGGTGATTTTTAAGTTGATTCTTTCCGTTTACCAGGAAATAAAGCTAAAAAATGGTAATTTATTATACAAGACGATAAAGTTAAATTTTATCCACGAGTGAATCGTTTAACGTCGAGACGAAGTCGAGACGTTAATGATTCAAGAGTGGATAGAAATAACTTTATCATCGTGTATAATACAATATTTTTTTCTATAGCAAAATCTTTAACAATTTCAAAAGAAAATAATGGCAGTCAATCACATTTCAAAATGTCAGTAGCTAGATTGGGTTGCTACGATAATACGAAGCTGTCATGTTTAATTTAAACAAAAGTTAGAAAATTAAATTACTTTATCTATCCTTGATGTTAAAGTGCTACTTTATCTACCCTTGCTGTTAAAGTAAAACTTGACTTTTTGTTTTGAGTTGATAAAAGCACACTTTAACATGTGCTATAGAAAAAATAAGATTTTTCTTTATTTACCACTTTTCCGAAATACGAAAACTAACGAAGGTGTTAGAGTTTTAAATTAAAAACTAAACTTTAGCGCAAAGGCGGCTGGACAATTTTATTTTTGTTTATCTCTGTTGTCAAGCAATGACCTGTCAACTAGTTTTCCATTGGAATTTTCTTAATGTTATTGATACAATAATGGCTCATGATTATGAAAATAATGAATGAGTGAATATGCTTAATATTTATTGGGAGTGTCGTCAAAATGCCGCTGCCACATCGCTCTGATACGGGGAACGTGTGTGTAGAAGCGAATGCTGATAATTTTGAACATATCATTTAAGTTAGATTAAGTTTAGTTTAATTTTCGTTAAGTAATTTTAGTTCTTAATTTGAAACCTTAACACCTTGTTTGTATCTCCGTTAGTTTTGATATTTCGCAAAAGTGGTAAATGAAAAAAAGCTTAATTTTTTAAACTTTATATCCTGGTAAAAAACTTATCGCATTGACTAAAAAACAGTGGCGTACCATATTTTTCTAAAATAAAGTAACTTAGGTGGCCCCGATGCACGCCAATGGTGGAAATAAATTAAATTTATTTTGACGAAACAATGCCACTTTATGAAATACTATCATAAACCAAGTTTCATTAGAATACCTCTAGGCGTTGTCCAAATTTTTGAAAAGGAAACTTCAACACCCTGTATCTTGTGAACGAAGCCGTTTTGGTTCCATGTTTGTATGAACTTTTTATCGTAGAATTGATCAAGGAATCACCCCTTAAAGTTTGTCTACGTACTTAATTAACACCCTGTATATAGATTAGTTTTAGCTGACTGAACAATCTTAAGGCCAGAAAACTTTTTTCGTAAAATGTGTCTGTCTTAACTAGTAAATGCATGTTTCGTAATTATTTTTAAAAAATGTAAAATTTTACTGATAACGGAAGTCACGTGACAACTTTTGTTTGGCCCATTTTGCAACCACCTCTGGTCGTCAGTGTTTGATTTTCCAAGAAATTCTCAATAATCTTTTTTTCATTTGATGACAGCTTTTTGGCCATCACTTTATTTATAATTTTTTTATAATAATTTTCTTACGTAGTGCACAATGTAGTTTGCAAATTTGAATTCGGCGCCGAGATGGCCTCGCGCCGAGTTGGCTGGCACCGAGTTGTCCGGCTTCGAATAAAATATAATGTCAAATCTTAACATGGTTTAACAAAAGCAAGACAACTACTGAAAGCATCCATCATAGCAAAGGCCGCGCTAATTATTTATTCGAAATTATCGATGAAGAGCTTCCATTCGAGGTCAAATTGATGGCTAAACCGATAACTCTAGTGCAAAATTTGACGCCGTTTGTAAGGAACAAACTTACTCGCTTATTCGTTGAACGCACCAAAATGTATAACACTCAAATGTACCAACGACAATAGGTAATCTTACACTTCAATACAAGCAGGATAGCGAGCAGTAATTACTTTAAAATAATCCCGTAATCAATAGCGTTCAACAAGCCGGGCTAACTATTTCTGAGTAAGGCATGGGGTGACACTAAACTAATCGGAATCGAATATGGGCGCTACCTACTTGATTAATCAAATATTCGCAAAGTCAAGTTGGACGATTTCTCCATGATATGGTATTCACAACTTATAATTAAGAAAAAGCATCTAAAAATTACATTTATTCAACACAAACTCTTTGATAAGCTATGACCATATATTTATTACTTCTATATTGCTAGTAGGATCTGGGAACGGGCGAAAAAATTACGGCGCCGACATAGTCTCACTCTGAACACTACGCGTCTCGTACGCATGCCCGAAAATTCGAACTCCGCCTTTAGAACCGAATTTTAATCTTGACCACTTCCCCACCTCGCTGGACGACGCTTGAGCACAGCTCACCAAGTATGTAAAATACTTAGTTGTCTGTCTCACTTACGCTGTAACCTTCCCACTTACAGGCGCTAGCAATATAGTAGTATTAAATATATGACTATGACCTGTTATATCAAGAACAAGACATAAACGTGGTGCAATTAAAGTAATATTTTATTTTTACTATACAGGGTGGTGACTTGCGCGACGCAGCATAGGGATTTCAATGGTAAATTTTTAATGTTTGATTATTGGCTCCCCTATTTTTTTTTAAATTAAAGTGTAAATAGGTTTTTTGTAGAGAAAAAAATACTGCATCTGTACATACTATTGTTAACAATTTTCCATTTTCCGAAACCGTAGAAATTAAAGAAATAAAAATGCAATTTTAAAAAAAATCACTGATGGCTTGGAATTATCTAAAGAAACAACATGTACATTTACTTTTGTTTTTGCTGTTTGACGTTTATAACTGATTATTAAATTCTGTTCTCGTTAAAATGTATTCGTTTTTTCTAGAGCAAATGCTGTAGGTATCTGTATATGCCATCGTTTATAATTTTCCGGAACCGGAAAAATCAAAGAAATTAGTATCTATAGGAAACAGGATTTAATTAAATACCATAACAAAACATAATTATGTACCATCGAAGTCATAGAAAACCGGGACAGGAAAAATAAGCAGATACCCTTGTTTTCGAAAAGTGTAGTTTAGATGTGGCATTTTGACTGAACATTATTAAAGGTGGGCTGTGTCCTTTAATAACGTTCAGTTCAGTTAAAATGTTACATCTAAACTACACCTTTCGAAAAATAGGGTAACTGCGTAATTTTCCTGCCCCAGTTTTCTATGACTTCGATGGTACGTACAATCATAATACAAAAACACAAACATTAATAAATTATAACAAATGTTCAAACAAAGCACCATTACTAAACAATGACCCAAACTGTCGTAAAATTGCCGTCTAACATTTGCTAACTGATATTGTGATATTTTATCGCATTGGGCTTGAATACAATTTTTTAGCTCTTCTAGAGTAAATTTGCGATTTTAAATGTCCCCAAAGAAAAAAATCGTTGGGCGAAAGATCGGGGGACCTAGCAGGCTAGTTAATTAAATAATTTGGACCAATCACCGTATTGGAAAACTGTAGTTTACAAAGTCGCGCACTTCACGAGTGTGCGGGGCACCCATCCATCTGAAGCCAAAACTCTTGATCGTCTCTAGCAACTTCGGTCACCGCCGGAGCTATATCCTCTTCTAACAACTGCAAAAAGCGCTCTCCTGTGAGGTTTCCACTTAAGAAAAATGGTCCTATAATGTGATGACCTAGTATTCCCGCCCAAACACTAACTTTTTTGGAACAAACCAAACGCTATTCAAAATCTCCCTGTTTCGTTACATTTTTCCATAATTTGGAAGCAAAATACACTTCTCTTCTCCATATCACGTTCAAGCAACTCTTGATGACACTAATATTTGAAAGAGTGAAACTTGAGTGTTTTCAAAATTTGCAGGACTGTGATGCAAGCCAATATCTTGCGCTATTTACCTTAAACTTACACTGGGATTTGCAACTACTGCTGCCAAAACATTCAAGGTATTGTCATTTTCCTCATGTTGCTACACGGTTTCAGCGTAATTGTTACATTTACAAGTATTTAATACTGTGCATGTAGTTTCAAATTTACGTATTAATCTATCAATCGTTGAACTATTTGGAATTTGCCGATTCCAATATTTTACGCTGAACAAGGCACTTACTTAACGAGCACTATTTCTAGCATAAAACCATTTTATCATTTCTACTTTTTCTTCAGTTGAATACATTTTAACGGGAAGAATATTTAATGATCTGTTATAAACGTCAAACAGCAATGACAAAAGTAAATGTGCATGTTGTTTGTTTACATATTTCCAAGGCACCACTGATTTTTTCAAAAATAGCATTTTTTATTTCTTTAATTTATAGGGTTCCGGAAATTGGAAAATTATAAATAATAGTATCTACAGATGCAGTATTTTTTCTCTACAAAAAATTTCTGTACACGTTAGCTCTAAAATAATTAGGGGAACCAATAATCACACATTAAAAATTTACCATTGAAATCCCTATGCTGCGTCGCCCAAGTCACCACCCTGTATATATCTCTCTCTCCTGTCGTTACTTCATTCTTGAAGTGTCGTGATCTTACGTTTGTCTTCACGTTGTAGAATTAGCAATTCCTCTCCAGTCGTCTCTATCCAACGTGCTCCTTATGTTATCCTGGAAGGGTCTTCCCATAAACATTTTTACTTGGTCTATCCATCGTTTCGGCGAACGTCCTCTAGGTCGTTTCTCCTCGACTTTTCCCTGGACTACCAGTTTTTCTAGATTATCATCTTGATGCTTAGCTCTTCAAGTATTGAGGCGTTAGTTCTATGAGCAGTCCAGGGAATCCTCAGCAGTCTTCTCCAGACCCACATCTCAAAGGCATCCAACCTAGCGATGTCTATGGCTTTCAAGGTTCAGGATTCCGCTGCATACAAGGCGATTGGAAAGACCAGCGTGTTGACTAGCTTGCATTTTGTTGTTTTCTTTATTTGTTTGTCTTTCCAGATTTTCTCGAGCTTGGAGCGAGGCCTATCCGTCTTCTGATTTCTCCAGTTGAGCCGCCATCCTTACTTATGAGGGCACCCAGATAGATGATTTCTTCTACGTTCTCGATTTCGTGTATAGTAGGTGCTGTTTCAATCCTGCGACTGCGATCCACAAGCATGAGTTTTGTTTTTTGGCGATTCAACTTCAGACCAAAGTCCAAGCTCACTCTCTCTACTCGCTCGATAAGCCTAGACATCTCTTGTTCGTCTTCAGCGATAAGTGTGGTGTCATCAGCATAACGAAGGTTGTTTATTTTTCTACCGCCGATGATTACACCACCCTCCCAGTCCCCCAAGGATTTCCGTATAATATATTCACCGTAAATGTTAAATAATATGGGCGACAGAACACATCCCTGTCTGACGCCTCTCTCTATATTGAAGGGTTTAGAGTTCCTGCCATCGACTCTGATCAGCGTTGTATTGTTGTTGTACAATTGTTTTAATAGAAGAACCAGGTGTTGGGGAGTTCGCATCTCTACCAAGACCTCCCAAAGTCGTCGCCAGTTAACGCAATCGAAAGCCTTGCTATAATCCAGAAAGCACAAGTATACAGGCTTACTATATTCCCTTGATTTTTCAATGATTTGTCTCACATTCATAATCTGGTCTCTGGTGCCTTTACCGCTTACGAAACCAGCCTGCTCCTGTGGTATTTGCCATTCTAAGAAATTTCTAAGCCGTAACAATAGGATCCTTAGCATGACCTTGCTTGCATGAGATGTTAATGCTATAGTTCTGTAATTATTGCATTTTTTGCTGGATCCTTTTTTATGTAAGGGTATGAAAGTGGACGTGCACCAGTCATTCGGCCATTCCCCTGTCTTCCAGACTTCCTTGCATATTTTCCTGTATATATACGGTTCGTTAAAAAAAACCTCTAATCACGCAAATATTTAACAACCGTTAAATACATATTTCGAGAGCTAAGCTGTCATTTTCAATAGCATTGGAGAGAAATTAACAGGACAAAGTTGGCTTGAGATATGCTCTTCACTAAATCACAAGTAAAAGTCCATATACAGGTAAATAATGTAAACGGGGGCAGTTCCTCGTACTAATACATATATAATATTGAATCTATACTACTTAAATGTCAATAATTGGGATGGAATCCAATAGCAAACACGCGACGCTTAAAATGTCATATTAATTACAAATACATGCTTAACTCACCAATACATATACTTAAATGTAGCCAGTTTTTAAATTAGGTTAATGCACTTTGTATTGAGTCAAAATATTTAGTTAAAAGGCAAGTTGATAGTTTATCTGTCGCTTCCGGTGCCTATGAAGGTATCCGATTTGGTTTCGATCTCGCACAGGTTTGGTAGCGGACGACACTAACACAGGCCACATGAACACACTGAAATGCCATTCAATTGAAACCAAAGTCGTCAACATAAACTCAAGAATCACTTAAATTCTTAAAGTATGAGTTCAAAACTCTAATCCAGAAAGCAGGGTACTTAATAAATACACAAATCTAGAATCTCCCAAATCGAAATCACAATTAAAAAGAAAGAAGTCCATAAACCTAAAACGAAAATCCGTAAAGTCTTCTGGCGTATATCGGCTTAACGTTCTCTCCTCAGTATGACGTAGCCTAATCAGGATGTGTAGACATATAGAAACCTGATATCTACATTACATCGACCTCCAGATTCCATTCTATTAACTGACAGTAAGAAAAGGAAAACTACTGGAGATGCAGCAATATTTCGATAAAAATGACCCAGAGTAGGCCCGACACAGTCTTTTAAAGATTTCTATCGATTGTTATTATTTAGAGCCAAATCTGGAAGTAGTTCGCTTGGAAACCAAAACAAAATAGGATAATAAGCATTTTTTACATCCACAGTGAAGTGAAATGACACTAGAATCTCTAGCTACATACAGAAGTATCTAAGCGCATGCGATCATGCCAACCAAGCCTCTACACAAAATAGAGCCGACAACAGACCAGAATCAAATAGAAAACGTCTGGAAAGCCGTTCGATGCAAGACATACGCGTATATCCTACTAAATACGCCAAAAACCGGGCATTTACTTTATCTTCAAAATATTAAAACAATTATTTTATCAAGCAGGTAGGTATAATTACCAGGGCGTTACGTAGCGCCTTCAGAAGAGGCTTAAGAGGCTTAACAAACCCTAAAGACAACACACCACTCTAGACGGGATGCTACGAGCACTCAGGCCAATCGTATGTCTACCAAAATCCAACTACCACGAAGACAGTAATAATCTCCAATATTCTTTTTAAATTCGCATAGTAAATAATTAGCTTCAGCTAAGGTAAGGTAGAGCATTATAGTAAACGTTAGGCGATAGCGCAAGATGACCGTAATAAAATGCAGTAAAAGGAACATCCAGAAACTGGAAACGACTGTTTTCAGAAAGTATCCAAGAAATCATAAGTAAAATCTTTAAGCTGCACATACAGAGTCTGCGTAAAGTAAGTTGCTTAAGTGGTGGGTGCAGAAACTTGCAAAATCCAAAATTTAGCATCATAATTAAATCACTTAAACTTCTACCACCTCTTGCTTTGCATGTAGATGTGCGTATTTGTTTCTTTTATACTTTATACTTTTTAAGAATGCATAAAATTTGAGTAGCGTATGAGCACAGTTTGAAAAATGCCATTATGCACGGTTTTGTGTTTCTGTAATCAAACTGTGCAAACCAGGATCTCACGATATTTAAGGAGCAACTAATCTTATTTTGTCTCGGTTATGAAACCATTCCTTTCTTTTTTACACGTTGTTTGACGTGTTTCATAATTTATTTCAGGCTGTTTCCATTACTGTCAGATGAATATTTTAGTTTTTTAGTTTTACTACAACCCACTTGTAAGTGATTCTTCAAGTTTGGTTCAGTTAGGAGTAGCACTGGGGTGGTCTTAATTTATAGCGAAGTATTTCTAGCTATTCTTAACGTCATTTATCTATTCGAGTACACTCACACTTTGGGCAAAATACCTTTACTGTACTGTGTCAAAAACTATTCTGCCGACCTAAAGCTTCCTTGGCTGTATGGTACGAAAGCGGTTCTTCTAGAAATTTTTACAGAATGTACTTAAGACTGCTGGAAACATAAAAAATTATGACGACAGCCCGAGTTATAATTTTCTCTATTCAAAGCGCTAAAAAGTTCCTGTAATCTTATTGTTACGGAATGCATTCGGTTTCAAACTTTTGCTTTACCAATGACGTTTAGTACTTTTTTAATTTCACACACTGCGACAACGTTTCCGCAGAGAGTGCAGCTGCGTCTGTCCGTTCTTCGTCACCCTCCCCTTCATAATACAACGATAAGCCTATTATATAGTATTCTTGGCCAATTGATTAAAATGTTGCGTATAATTTAGATTGGAAAAGAGAGAATTACTGCGATTCTTATAGACTGTAATATTTTTCTTTTTTTTTGGGGAATTAATGCTATTGATATTAGTGAGTGTCTCGTTAGACTGTTTCTGTTTAATTAAAAGCATGAAGATATTTCACCTGTACATAATTATATAAACACTATGTTTTCGATCGGGATTGCTTTATTTAGGCTATCTTAAGCAATGGCACTAAATTTACTGTTAGACTGCTACAGGATGCTGTACAATTCTAGAATGACTATTTAATAATAAAATCAGACCTTTGCGTAGGATAGGTGGTGCAGAAGGGAGGCTAAAAAAATGTTTTTATACAGCCGAGCATCTCCTCCTCCGTAGTCCATTGCATCTTGTCAGATGCGTGGTGATGCATAATCCGATGTATAATCATTATTTATCATTGTATATCCCGGTAGCACAATTTCCATACGGAGCCCAGGCGTTTACCCACGTATGGCCGGTATCACATTTCGCACTTTCTACCCCGGAAGCAGAGCAGCGCCAAGTGTCAATCGGAGCGAGTGACATGCCTTCATTTTGATTATTCATCGGTTTTATGCACGCTCATGGGATTGTAGTACAGTGGTTTCCCATTGCCTTCTGTACCGCAGAGCATCAGCCATTAAAGTCATTCTGACCATGCCTGTTGTTGAGTCATATGCTGCCGTACCAATCACTTTGATCTCCGCCAGCAAAGGCTACGGGTTAGACTGCTGCCCCTAACTCGTGTAGTAGCCCATTACTGAGTTGTAAGCGCCAACTGTTTGTTGCCATCTTTAGTACTATGGGCCTACAAACCCACGTACATTTCTATATAGAACCACTTTCGCATCATAATGTTTTTATTTTTTAAGGAAAAAACTGAATATCACAATGATTTTTTCCTAGTTGTTAATAGAAAGTCGGCTTTTTTTATAACTTTCGTATGCAAAGAAAATGTTACATTTCGTTTATGTATGGATCGTGTACCGCACTCCTAAACGAGGGGTAAGCACAGCCCTAGTTAGCTCTAACTCTCGGCAGAAAAACGGTGTGAGTAAGGAATAGGCAGCGATTCTTAGGGTTATAAAATAAACTTCATAAACAAATCTAGCTACCAAAAAAATCACCACCTACCTTGTAAGCCCCGCATTTCAAGCTAAACCTAAAAGAGAACACTAGGAGGTTCATGTAGGGTCGTTGCAGGAATACAGAAAGAAAATATAAACCAGTAACAGTTAATAGAATTTAATATCATCAACAATGTTGCAATTAACATCATAATTAAAACTGGAGGCTCAAAGATCCAGAATTGTAAAGTAACAAATAAATGAGTTGGAGTCACTTAAATTGTAACACACAAATATAAATTATTAAAATTAGAAACACATTGTATACAACAGATTAAAAACGCCAACAATATTAACGGCTGCGCTGATAAAGGAGAGCTTCAACCCAGGCTCGCAAACTTTTAAAATTGAAAATTACTTTAAGCCAGATGTCCAAGGACGTTTGTGGAGGTAAGTATTAGGTATATACAAAATTTCAGCCACCCTAACTGATGAAATACTAATAATACAAGCGTTGAAAAAAGCTAGTAATTATCGCGTTTCGTAGAAATGTTTATTCTTAGTCAATAGCTTTCTTTTTACCGATAAATATAACAAGCAAGCTGAAAATCAATGCACGTACTCCCGAAACATAGTTGGAAGCACCACCATTGCGATCTTATGCAGAGTCTTGCCAGCCTCTGCACGGAATTGTTGAATATAGCCCTGAAACGGATACAGGCGGCTGCTGTAGTCAGAGGAAATTTAAGCTGTCGTCAAAACTGCTCGCATTTGGGACACGCCTCAAAAGCCGTTTGCTACTATGAAATCCGGCAATAGGAACAGAACGCAAGAACCCGCAATCCATATGACCTTGATGCCTAGGAGCTGGCGGCTTGGTATTATGGGGTATGGAAGCAGGCTATAGCTGGAAATCGGTCTGAACGTGCTTGAAGAGACGCCTCTGTGCATACATAAATTGTTACACAAACTTGATGCTTCCACATCCTGCTAGTTAAAACTATGTCAAATCCTCGGAGGCTTCTAAATAAATTTCTCCGAGCCTAACCTTCCTTGGCCACTGCTTACTATCGAAAAAATTTCGCACTGAGAAATTCTTCGCAGGTATCAATCTCGAAGGTCGAGCGTTCCTTGGGCAAAATCATATTCGAAAACAAACTGCCTCGAGGAACTATTTAATAACGTAACGCAAAATGAAATGAGGCGTTGCAATCGTTGCTATGGAAATGCTGTTGTAAACACTTTCTGTACGTCCATTGAATTCTAGGCACAGAAAGTAAAACACTTTCTGTTCGTCCTTAAACGCTTTGACAAACTGACAATTATAATTTTTGACAAAGCAAGTTCATTCATAGCAACTAGATTCAGCGTTACTTGTTTTGTATTATTTTTGAAGTACGAAATTATGTACTATTAAACAGTGTTTAAACTTATTTAATTAAACTGATGAAAAAATAATGTGTATAATTCGCATAGAAGGTTATTTGCTGACCTCGTGCTCGATGCACTCGGAGCAGCAAATTCTACTTTTTATGCTTATTATACATATAACTATATTAGATATTTTGCCAGAAATAGTATCACAAAAAGTGTGAGGTGCACTCGTGCAGGTAAAAGGTGTAAGGAATAGTCCTAAAAGTACTTCGGTATAAATGAAGACCATCCAAGTATTATTCGTAACTAAACGTAACTTGAAGACTCACTTTCAGCTAATTTGTAGTCAAACTTAAAAAGGACTTGAAATACAATTCGATGCTAACTGAAAAAGCTTGTAATAAACCTTAGAAACCGCCAAACAACGTGAAAGAGGCAACGTATGGACGAAATCCGTCATAGGTTAGTTGCTTTCTAAATATCGTGAGATGTTGGTTTAACTAGTCATATTACAGCAAAACACAAAACTATGCATAATGGTTGCTTATCCCATTGTGTGCCTACTAATAAAATTTTATGATCTGGCTTTAAAGCTTTCTTTTCTGGGTCTACCTGTTTTCAGATAAACAGATTCAATATGTTGTTTCAAAAACAAATACTGCTTATTATTATTTGACAGCTCGTCAAACGTCTCGATAATTTATTCCATCGAATTTGCTGACAACTTTTCAAAGCATTTAAATAGAAAACCGAAAAAACACGAAAGTAATATTATCAGCTTACTTATGGCAATAAACTGTTTTTCTTCAACTACTTGTCCTTTTCATTTTTTTGCCACTTCTTAATATGTTTCTCTTGCAGCTTTCTTCTTTTTTACATTAATGCTGGTGTTCTTCCTCGTTATTCTAGTGTATACAACTCTAAAACACAAGATACCACTCTAAATAAATCAGAAAACCAAATGACAAACAACATCTTTTTCGGTTTATGCTATTGCTAGATTGGGTTGTGAGAAGGATTAACCAAATGGTTCGTGTTAACTATTAAACATATGGGCGCCAGTTGCCATACAGCAACAACGCCAGATCAATTAAAGCTAACACTGAACAAATAATTCTATGAATAAATAATATACGGGTATTATGCAAACAGAAAAAGATTTGATTAAATAATAGCGCCCGGAATAGATTCGGGTGAAGTATAAAAACATAATTGAAATGAACATCAACTGGCGCTCAGAAAAAGCTGCTTCATAAAAATCCGCAGCATTACGAGTTCTCCCTTGCACAGCTGAAATTAAAGATATATTACCGTTATCCCATTGAAAAAGCAAACTCTTTCCATAATCGCCGGATATAAAGCACATTAGAGAAAAATTACAGGTTTACTATTTTTGGAATATAGAAGATACAGTGTAAATTCGGAAAATGCACAAATTGGTAAATGACTGATGGGAGTATAATAATAAAAAAAATAGAGTTTAAAATCTAGTCGAAGTAACTTTCATTACGGACGTGTTTCGAAGATCTATGTGTTTTAATCGCAGTAGAAAGCGCAAGCTGCGACGCCGGTACACGAAAGGTGTGAACAAAAAAGCCTTCACCAGTACTGCTGCCACTTGGAAAGTAGTACCAGATGATATGGTTTTTCCTGTGGTAAATTTGATGGCGGAACAGCAGTGGACAGCTCCGTCAGCATTCGAAAGTTTGCAGCAGATGACGGATTTTGAAAATACTCGGAAAAAGGAAGATGAAAATGATCTGAAACAAATTCTACTAAACGTTATAGCACGTGAAAGTGGAGATAACAGTTCCATGCCTAAAATTTTTGCCGCCCAACAGGTGAATTTACTTCCAAGATAAAATAAAGTTTCTGAATCAATCAGAGAGGTGCAACAATTCACTAATCCATAACACTAAACTTGCACCTAATTACTGACTTTTTGGGAATGAAACCATTTCGTAAACGTCATCAAAAGGAGCCCCAGGGAAACGTGTTACAGCCTTGCAAGTAAAGTTAAAACTCAAAAACTTTTAAAATTGAGAATCGGATTATTTGGCTCTCAACAATGCAGTTATCAACACTAGCGATTAGCACAGGAAAGCATAAGCAGCATTTTGATTTATGAACTGTTGGATCGACCCTTAGGGGGCCACACGCACCGAAAAACGCCTTAAAAAATCAAACATTTTAAATTGTGAAACTAAAATGACTTTCAATTCCGCTTTCCTAGTGAACTAATATTATTTTGTTATTTTAAAATTGATACCTGTGAATTATATTGTTCCAGGTAACACGGATCAACAATGTCATAAAATGTTTGGTAATTAGTTATCACGCAGAACTGGAGCTTTAATACAGCTTGATATATTTCGCAGCACATTGATCTATTTAAGCATAGTCTCTACAGATTTGACTAAAGCACTAAAGGTATCGCCATGCAAATTTGAGACGTTGATCCGCCATTTACAAAACCTCAAGCAATTCGGCGAGTGTGAAGTAGCGTTTCGTGTATCGGCTCCGAACGCTATCAACCCTGACACTGAAGCATATCTGGAGAAATCCTTGACACACACATACTGGCATAATTTGAATATTACACCTATATTATGTTACGTCCTTAGCGTCGCATTAAGCAGCCAAATCGCTGAGGAATTAATTTAAGTGGGGGTGTAATGTGTAATATTGTAACACGAACCGCACCGTGTATACAATTAAGGGTCTACCTACAAGCTGAGAGCAAAAGTACAAACTTCAAATCCACTTGAGTAACTGGGTAGCTTTATTAAGGCAGATGAGACCCACGTCATAGCATAACAATTGTATAATACAGTGAATCTGTCGAATGCCGATTCAATATCTATGAACTCTAGAAATAGCCGTTTGTCTCCTGCCATTGTTTCCTCTATCATCGTCTTTAATGTATACCTACCAGCATCTTTTTTTCATAAAGGTTGGCCATGGATGATTTCACAATTTAGCCGTGTAAAATTAATTTAGTCCGTTTAAACAAGGCTAGCATTTTAGGTTATCGTTTCCAAACAAGGACAAATAATATACTCTTATATTATTTGTCTTCATATGCAAAAATGTCATATTTGGACACCACAGAAAATAGAACTTTAGTAATTGTAATTTTTCACATATACTGTCTAAATAAGCACCATCTGGCAACAATAGTCTATTTTGTCAAATGACAGTACATTTTTTGAAGGTTTTATGCAGGTTATACAATAAAAATTACGATTCTGTTCATAGAAAACTTAATAAAACAAAATTCAAGCCAACCTTCATACTAATAAGGTGTGAACCTATGGTACATATACATGTGGTATTGTCTCTGACTTTGCGAGTGTAAGCGGCTTGTGCCTTTTCAGTGATTTTTCCATCTTTTTCTTGTTTTTTTTAATCCTTGCATATATTTACTGTGCGATAGAGAATTACGTAATCGCCCTAGTCATTTGGTAGTTAGTTCCTTCCCAAGCTAGTTGGCATATACCCTTTATCCATCTATAAAGCTATTTGTTACCGCGTTTGCGGAACGTAACAAGCTTTAGAAATGCTCGAATTAGCTTAGTGGGAAGGGAGAGGGTAGGCTGAAATAAAAGGTTCGCTTCCGATAGTCAGAAAAATTTCACCTGAAAAGATATGTGGAAATTTTTTTGTGGTCACCCCCTAGTGTATCTTCCGGAAATGGATTGGAGGAATTTCACCACGACAATGTATCTCAACTAGAGGAAGCTTGTGCTCAGCTGAGCTCAGTTCAGATTTACCAAGATTTCTGGGAAGCTTATTTTACTCCAAGGATGAGCTACCTAGACCTTTATTGCAGGTTACAGCTGCAATTCTGAGGCGACATTTTTTTTTTCATTTTAATCTTACATTTCTTAATAGCCTGATTTTTTGTAAAATCTAACTCAGGCCGTAATTTGCTTCTATTTACATTTTCCAAAATTGTTCTATTATTTTTTTACTTATACCTAACATGATACATGCTAAGATCCTAAAAACCTAACATGCATGAAACATAAAAAACATTACATGACATCACACAAAAAAATTCCTACACCAAAACAGAACATGCTAAAAATAATAATTTTTTTGTTCGACTTACATTTGGGTTTCCTGATTATGTTGTTTTCTTAATCTGCTAATTGCAGTTGTTTGTTATCCCCTTCTTAAGCCTAGTCTAATTTTCTATGATTACACAATGTTGTTTTTTAATTTTTTTGTAGTCAGCTGCTTGCAGGTCCGGTAATCCATGACCTTGCACAACAGCTTCATTTTATTCTATATTTCCTTCCCTATCCTTAAGTCTAGTCTTATTTCCTATTTTTATTATTATTAAAAAATTGTCTTTTAAGTGTCTCTTTCACTTTCACTGTTTCACTGTTACTTGGTCCGGTAATTCCTGGACCATGTTAGACAGTTTAGTCATATCCTTTGTCGTTGAGTGTTACCTCGTGGATTCGTGGAATAGTTGTTGTATCTGTGGTATCCTGCTCATTTCATGGGTAGCAAATTTCAGTAGCCCCTTCATCCCTTGACTCGGAGAACTTAGTGTCAAGAGACTCCAGAGCTTCCTTCCTCTGCAGCCCCATTCCATACCTTTTTGTTGTCGTTAGATGTTGTTGTTTATCATCATCTGTGGGCAAGTTGTTGGTTATCGCTTTAATGTTTGAGAAAATTGTTGCTCATTTCTTGGGAAGCAGATCTCAGCAGCCCCTTCCTTTCCTGACTCGGAGAACTTAGTGTCAAGAAACTCAGAAAAACTACCTCCTTCTGCAGCCCCTTTCCATGATTGTTCTTACATCTGATGGTTATTTCCATTGAGTCTTTGCTCATTGTATTTTCGTTGGCACTCTTTTGATATTTTGTCAGCAAGCTTGTTTAGATATGGCAAGAGTCTCTCGTATTCCAAGATCTCCCGCGTGTTGTGTCCTCTTAACTCTTCTCTTTCTCTATATGCAATGGCGTGCATAAGCTGGCATTGAAATACCACGTGCTCAGGAGTGCCTACCTCACCACATTCGCATTCGTTGTTCTCTTTTAGATTGAATCTATAGAGATATTCCGGATACGGACCATGTCCCGTGAGGAAGTGTATAAGCCCTTGCGTTGGGTTTATCTCCGCTGCTCTTCTGACGTCAGGTAGGAAGTCATACATTCTTCTTCCCTTATCGCAGTTCTGCCATGACGTTTGCCATTCTGCTTCTATAGCTTCTTTGATCTGACGCTTTGTTGTTGTTTCTGCCTGCATTATTTCTTGCACTTTTCCTAGTTCTGCTTTCCTCATCCACGCTCTTTTTTTGATTTCCAGGTGGAGTGGCAGTACCCCCGTTACCGTGGTCAAGGCTTCCGTCAGGGTTGTGCTGAAGGCCCCTGTCATCCTTAGTAGCACTTTTCTCTGGGCTCCATTCACCTTTTGTTTTTGCTTGATGGTTTTTAGCCTGTCCGCCCATATGCTGGCTCCATATCCCACAATTGAAGAAAGTATCGTGTTCATGTATACCCTTACACACGAAAGTGGTATTTTGTATTCTCTCTGCGCCAATCCAGATATTTTATACATCACCTTGGTCGCCTTGTTGCACACTTCTTCAATGTGTTCATGATAATTTCTTTTTTCATCCATCTTGATCCCAAGATATCTCGTGGATCCAGACCTTCTGATGTTTTGTCCTCCTATCTTTATGATTGGATCCCTTTGCAGTTCCCCTTTCATTAAGGAGTAGGTGGTCTTTTTTTTTGATAATGTCAGCTTTGTTTCTTCACACCATTGGTTTATGTATTGCATAAGGTTATTGCAGTTTTCCTGAATGTGAGCCCTTGAGTTAGCCTCCACCAAGAGTAAAAGGTCATCCGCATACGCTACTGTTTCTGCTGCTTCTTGGTTGTCTTCCAGTTTTTCCAGTAGCTCTTCCAACAGCACATCCCAGAAAACTGGTCCACACACTGACCCCTGAGGACATCCTTTTGTAAGGTGTTTTGTTACCTTCTCGTCTGGGCATTGTATCGTTACATACCTGTCCTGGCAGTAACTTCTAAAGCTCTTATATAATTCCCTTGGACAGTTTAGGTCTTTTAGCCTTCTAAACAGGGCCGGCCACCATAAGTTATCGAAAGCGCCCGTAAAGTCTATAAAAATCGCTACTACATATTTGCAGTTGCTTTCCTGCACCGATCTTATCGCCCTGTTTATTGCATCCTCCGTCGTTCTTCCCGCCCTGTATCCGTATTGGTTCCCGTGCATTCCTCGCCTCAGTGTGAGTCGATGCTGTAATAGCCTCCCACACAGAAGCTTCTCCTGCACCTTTCCCAGTACGTTTAAAAGACATATGGGTCGATACGACTTTGGCTTCGCAGGGTCCTTGTCATCCCCCTTTTTTATAATCACGACCTCGGCCTGCTTGTAAGCATTGGGTATTTTTCCTTGTCTTAGGCATCTATTGTAGAGAGAACATAAAGGTTCCAGTAATTCCGCTTCAAGGCTCTGGATCACCTCCGGCGGTATGCCATCGGGTCCTGGTGCTTTCTTTCTTTTTAAAGATCTTATTGCTTTGCTTATTTCTTCCTCCCTTAATGGCTCTACCATCCCTTCTACTGTATAATCTTCGGTCATTCTGCTTCTTGTGTTGCGCTGTTGTTCATCCTCTTCTTCTAAACTATCACTTGGTAGTAGAACCTTCAGGAGGGTTTCTATTGATTCCTTCCAATTGCTCGTCATCGTCCCATCATCTCTCTCCATTGAGGAGAAAAGCGAAGGCGACCTGACCTTGTTGGATATAATTTTATATGGTACTCTCCATATATCTAGTGTTAGGTGTCTCTCCACAAATATCTGCCAGCTCCTTTCTTTTGCTTCCTTTATTTTCGCCTTATAGAGCTGTTTTATTGCTCTGTACTCTGCTAGGTATACCCTCCTCTCACCAGCAATTGCCGTTCTTTGGTATCTCCTTCTTGCCTTCCTGACTCTCTTTCTGAGCTTCGTCAGCTCTTCTGTCCAGCCAGGATTGCTTATGTCCTTTTTTTGCTTCATTAGGGGGATTGCAAGGTTCATCGCTCGTGTTATTTCTTTTGTTATCTTTCGAGCTGTCTCGTTGACATCGTCTCCCTCCTGCACCAGCGCCTGCCTCCCAAAACCAGTCCTCAACACATCCCAATCCGCCCTCATTAGGTTATATCGAGGTCTCTTTCTAAGTTCTTCTCTTTGTCTCTCTCCTGCCATATCGAAACAGATCATGTTGTGATCACTCACCGTTGCATTGCTCATGACTTTCCAGTTACTTACATATCTATAGGGTTTCCCGTTTGTCAGAGTTACATCAATGTTACTTGATGCCCCTGCTCTGTTACTGAAAGTGGGGGGGTTGTTGGGTTCATTGATGACCTCTAGTTGGAGCTCATGTATCAATTCCTCCAACAGCTCTCCCCTCTCATCTGTCCTGTCGCTGTGCCATAGCACCGATCTTGCATTTGCGTCTGCCATTATTATTACTGGCTGGTTTCGATATGTCAGGAGAACATTTTCCTCACCTTTTCCACGTGCGGTTCAATGGCGTCTCCAAACTGAAAATACAGATTGGCCACGATCCATGTCCCCGCACGTGTTCTGACCTCTACACAGATGCAGTGTTCATCACTTAGTTGTGTTATCAAGGTTGCTGTTATTTCGCGATTGAAGACTATGATAGCCGCCTTTGGATGTTCGCCCTTAGTTATGATCTGCGCTGTCACCGGCATGCTTGGGATTTTTCCACCCCTTGCATATGGCTCTTGCATGCAGACCATATCCAGGCCTTGTTCTGCTGCTAATTTTCGAACTTCTTGGAGCACTAAAGTACTCCTCATTCCATTGATTTGTGCTATTCGTATGGCTACGGATGGCGCACGAACATGTGACACATTGGCCATTGCTGTGTCGAATCAAAAGCTGTTCTCCCGTGCATTCTAACAAAATCGCGATACAGTTCTTCGATATCATAGTCTTCTTTTCGCCTTTTGTACACTTTATCAATAAGTTCTTTTAATTCTGCTGCATCTGTTGCAAGATTGGAAGACCTCAGCTGGATTCGGTCAACAGCACCCAGCACAGGAAAGGCGACTGTTTTTCCTTTCGGATGCAGGTTTCTTACAACATGTCTTAGCGCAAGTGTCAGCATATTTGATTCTTCAAGTCTGCTTAATTGCATATTGAGCTCAATATTTTCATATAGTTTCGGGTCATACGTAGATGTAGATGGACCATTCTTCAAATGACATGTTCTCATTTTGTCCAGTATTTCTTTATTCTTTTCTCTCTCCTCTTTCGTTAGTGCATCACTTTGCTTCCTGAACATTTTGCGCATTTTTGCTCTCATTTCATCTCTTAGTCTTCTTGCTGTGGATTTTGTCCTTTTTGTTCTTCTTGTTTGTTTGATTCATTATTGTTGATTGTTTCCTCTCCGTAGGACTTATTGTCCATAATCGGTCTTTTGTATCAGCCTGTCAATCAACAGTTTATGGATCGGACAATCCTTTATTGTTTTTCCGCAGTTCTTTCCCCGTTTCTTGCATGGAATGCAGATTGGGGGTTGATTTTTCTTCGGGCAGTTTATTTTATTGTGTTCGCCTTCTCCACAGTGCGCACATACCTGCTTGTCTTGTTGCAGGGAGCAATGCTTGCTTACATGTCCTAGGTCCTGACATCTTACACATTTTGGAACTACTATGTAGTCCTTTACATTTAGAGCTCTAAATCCTACATACAGTCTGTCTTGCCTGAGGATCGCCCTTCTCAATTTTGCTGACACTTCCACCACATGATGTACTGTGGTCTTATCTCTCGGCCCTGTTTTAAATCGAGGATTGAAAGTTGAGTTGAATTATTCTTCTTCTATTATGCCCTCAAAATTTTGCTCATATGTTATTCGCTTTAATTCCTCATTGGTATGATTAGATGGTACATCGTATATTATTATTAGAGGATTTCTCTTCTTAGGAGCCTCGCATTTTAAATCTCTCTTAATGTCCTCATTTTGGATGATCTTTTTCATATCCTCTGGTGTTGCCGCTTCTACAAAAAGTGCTTTTCCTGTCGTTCTCATTGCTTTGATACGTATTTTTTGCCTTTGAGGGTTTATCTTACTTGTAAATTTTTTCATCACCTCTTTGCCATCTTCGCCAGTTGCAGATGTTATAAATAGGGTATTATTAGTTTTTTGCGCTGTCTTCTCTACCATACCAGTCTTGCCCTTATTTTCCTTTGTCACTACAGATGCGTACGATGTTTGTGCCATATTTGTCGACGTCTGTTTTTCTGATAACTCTTTTCTCAATCTTTGGTTTTCCTCTCTAAGCTCTTTTATCTTTCCTTGCTGTTCAGCTTGCGCTATTGCCCACAGTGTGATTTTCTCTTTGAGTGCATTTAAGTATGCCTTTGGTAACTTCTTACTTTGGTCAAGTTCACTTTCTATGTAGTGTAGCAGGTCGAGATACCTGGACTCTACAGTTCCTTCCTTTTCTTTTTTCTCTCCTCCTTGACTTGATTCTCCCGCCATGGGTGTAGGCTGAGGCCTCGGCCTAACGCTTCGGTCCTCTTCCTCCGCCTCTCTTACTGACCCCCGCCTAGTAAGCGGGGGTTGCTGCATTTTGATGTTTACTATCTATCTAACCTATGCTTTTCCCCACTTGTCCCTTGAAAAATAATTATTTCAACTTAGTGATTCGTGCGCTTAGCCGTAGCGTGGAGCTTACTGCCAGAGGCGTCTGGACTTATAACCACGCAGTCGTTGCCCGCCCCTTACCGCGAGGAGGTGGCACTTCACTATCTAGCTTTCTTTACCACTTTGTATAGCTCTATGCTATGTGAAAGCCCGCAGGCCGCTTTGCACAGGACCAAAACTGCAATCCTGTGACCCCGAGGGGCGACAAAAAGAAGAATTGTGTTTGGTGCATTTCTACAAGAAAAACAATACTGATAAAATGGCAACAAGCCAACAATAATCGCTTAAGTGGCCCACCAACGAGTATGTAATAAAATATTTCACACATTCCCATTGCTTGACACATAATATATTTAAAATTGAGGATACGCTACACTAGCATCACTAAATTAATAAAGCAGTTTACTTGGCTACAGTAATTTGCGGTAGTTTCTCTGCGCTGAATGGAAAGAGATCAAGCCATGGGAACAGCAAGGGATTCAATCGAGCCCCCAGCACAAAAAATTAACGGCTAACGGGATACCCGTATGAAGACGAAAGAAAAATGGGATTCTGCAGCTCCAAGGTTGACTACGATCAGTTGACGTTGATCTACACGCTGTTAACGAGAGATTCGCCTAGAGTTGTGTCGGAACCGAGCGTCGGTGAAACGATAAATAACCTAACAATTTGGAGTTTCTTGAAGTATCCGACTAGAAGTTGAAATTCCACGGTACCACAGCGGGACGGGAACGAAATTTTAGATTGGTAGGCTGCGATTGAGGAGCATTTTAATATCTATCGACATTGAAGTTGATTCGAGACGGTTAACAGGATAAATAACATACAATGCATCAAGTTTACGGTAGATGACCAACTACTGATCTACTCTCTGCCTGAACTTGAGCCCGTAAGAAGGAGTTCTTACGTTTGTGTTAAGAATGATTTCTCTTCAATATTTACCGCTAGTGCCGTGTCCATACTGTTGCTGGGATCACTTTAATACAAGATGTAGGATCTGTTTGGAAAAAACTCAAACGTCAAAATGATTCCGACCTAACCGCACATTTAATGCATAAAAGCAGATCAAAGTTTGCTTATTGCTAATTACTAACAATTACGTATGCTATTACATATGATGCGTTGCCTAGGTAATAAAAAAGTAAGTAAACAGAAGCCACTTTAAACAAAATACTCAAGATAGGTTGTCGGAAGTAAAATTTGCACAAAAGGACGCAACCAAACATTCACTGTTTTAACTTTTCGGATAAATAAATTTCTGGCCTTCACACAGAAAGTCCCGCGACGTATAGGGTTCCTTATTCTCGAATGGTCTGCTGTCCAAGCCTGTTGATGCTTCGCTAAAGCGACACCTGCAGTTCAATCGCTTTACTCGGCTACCAATTCTGCTCCTATGCTTACAACTAGAACTCCGCTGCTTTTTACGATGAATGCTGACTAACTTATAAAACCAAGCTACTCTGCTTACTTGAACCTGGTACCAATCAGCCACCGAAAGCAGTGTAGCTAGACTCGCTGCACTACAACACCTTATACCACCTGCAGAAGTGCCAGAAGTTATGGCAAAACCTCTGAAGCCCAGCTACGACACAGTACTAAATAGAGAAACACTTTTTATAATACAAAAAACCAGTATTTATTATCTTTTAATATAATTTTTTTGGGGAAGCACCGAAGGTGCAGTTGTCATAATACTTCAATTATTTGAAAAATTCCTCGAATACACTCTATAATTCTTGTGTTTCGTAGATTTTAAGAAACGATCTTGTACAGAAAGCAGTCGAACTAAATATTTTAAACCAAGAAGAAGTGCTTCGCAGTTCAATCGAACTAACTGATCACCTTAATCCAAATACTTCAACAAACGTAATAAAGGTATAAGACAAGGGCACTCACTAAGCCCTTGCCTATTTAATTTCGTGATATAAGATGATTGAGCCGTTACGAGGTAAAGATGGATATAAATTATATAAAAAAGGATATTAATACAAACTGATATGATGAATTGATGAAGATGATGTCCAGATAGCCACTCCGAAGACAACTTAAAAATACTGCTGTATCAATTTAATACTACAAGGAAGAAGTATAACATGCAAATATCTACTGACAAAATAAAATTTATGGTAGTGAGCAAACACCCAATAAGGTGTTTAATGAGAAATAGAAGGGGCTATGATTGATCAAATGATGCAATTTAATTGTGGGAGTGGAAATTACTAGTGCTACTTATTTGTTTTTAGACGTGCAGCAACAGTCAATAAAAACGACTTAATACTCATGTAAACACATCATGCTATGGTATATTACATATACAGCGTGGAAATAAAGTAATGGAAAAATTTATTACCTTCGTTGATATTCATTTTTATGAAAAAATCTCGAAGGCTTGTAGCGATTTTTACCATGGGGAATATTTTCAGCTGATTTTCAGTTTCTTATGTAATTTGTTTTTCATCGACTTTTTTTTAATGACAACTTGTGTTTTTTATTGTTGATTTTGGTAGTACTTTTTATGTTGTTTTCAATAATATATAATTTTCAATTTGTTGTAGCCGAAAAAATCGAGAAGAATGGTCTTTATGTTTAAATATTAAAAACCATTTTTATTAATAAAATAGTTTTCCAAAGGTAAATTCTAATTTAGAAAAAGCAAAGGACGTTTATTTTGTTATGACATTTACAAATTGTTTAATTTTGACATCTAACTAATCTTTTGTTTTTTATCCACCGGTAACTAAATTTACTTTGCTCATTTCTTAGGTTTTTAATATTTTAATTTTAAGACCATTTTTTTTCGATTTTTTTCAAATAATATTTAAAAAAGTCGATGACGTCATATCATAAAAAACAAATTACTAAAGAAACTAAAAATTAGCTGAAAATATTTGTTATGGGCCAAAAGTCACTTTTCGTATTAATTTAACGATTTGCCTTATCCCTGCCTAATTCAAGGCACTTTGCACATTTCGCTCTAACTATTTACCCTATAATAGCCTAGTTTGAGTTACCCATTTCCTCGAGTAAAGTCACTGCAGATTAGGCCTCACGTTGTACGCGTGCTATGTTGGTTGCAGATGCGATTTTTCTGCAAATTTGGAATTTTCTGGGCCTAGCTGTCAAATTATCATTGGCCATTTTGAGTTGTCAGAAGATGGATGTGGTGAAAGGCATCTTTGGTTGATCGATGCAAGAATATTTGTAATTCGGTTTTGTCACGCTCATCCTAGCATGAAAATGTATATCTTGGTGTGAAATTGGTCTGGGAGACGTCCCCCGACGTTTTTGTTGTGATACATTTCAAGCACGGATTTTTGTCCGGAATTCATCTGACAAACACATGTAACTACTTGGGCGATTTGGAGCATAACATCTCACGGTATGCTATTTTGACAATTACTGGTTATATTTCTAAGGCAGAATGTTGTCCCTTTTAGCTCCCTTTTGGTACGGGCGGTGAACGCACTCAGCTCCCTTTTGGTACGGGCGGTGAACGCACTCAGCTCCCCTTTGGTACGGGCAGTGAAAGCACTCAATTCCCCTTTGGTACGGGTGGTGAACGCACTCAGATTAGGAAGCAGTCCTTTGGTATGAACTAACGCATCTCTGTTGGTGAGCGGCGAGTTTGTTCATGTGGCGCAGGAGCTTTTCGAGGCGTTTGGTTGATGGATTTGGCCCCTCTTGGAGAGCACTCTCTCCAGGCAGTTGCTGCAGTCGGCTGGCTGTGAGTTTGGGAGATTTCCAGTCCCTAAAACAGGCTAGCAGATTTACTGGCCCGAGATCTCTGCGTTACCTGCGATGAAGCCCGTTGGAACACCTGGCTTCCTCAACATCGTGCAGTAGGCCTCCGATTTAGCACGTTCGTCACCTGGTGCAGCCAAGGTCTGTCTTTGCATTTTCCTTAAGCGTTCTTGTGCAGTTTTGAGCTCGACCAACTTAACCTGTGTTATAGGCATGATTTTAATGTGTGTTTAATTATTCATTGTAGCGCTTTGTGCTACGGCCAGATTTTGATAAGCTAATTTACTTACTTTAATGTTGTGATAACTCACTTGCAGTTTAAAGTAAACCTATTTTGTTGTATAACATCTTAATATTTACAACTTGACATTTCGAGCCTCCATTAGAGGCTGTGTCTAATGTAGGTGCGTAGGGACGATAAGGTTTCCCTTATGTAAATTTTGTAATAGCAATTCTTGCATACGCCCATTTGAACGATTTTAGACTCGATCTCAGTGGAGAGATCCGTCAGTCGGTTGAATTTGGCTTAGTGCGGCCCCACTTTGCAAGAAATTAGCAAAATCAGTCCGATCGTTGTTTAAGCAATTACGCCCCTTTAGGGCGAGATTTAATTAGCGTGTTTCAGGTAATTTTGCGCCCCTATCAACCAAGATCTTGGGTAATAATGGGTTTTGTGTACATTTGATTACTAGTACAGTTATGTATTTTTGCAACTGAGGGTTTAGCGTTGATTTCAACTTGACAAGCAAAACAAAACCTTAACTACCGCTTAAATTTGAGACGCGTTTGGTCATACATGCGAATTGCTACGATCTACGACTTTATTTATTTAATCTGGTGAGTTTAATCTGTGATAAATTTTTCGATATTATTATATGAAATCTGGTTTGTGATATTTGTTGTTGTGATATACTACCGAGCACTGTTAATATTTTATGAATGTTAATATTCTATTAAATTATATATACTCGTTACTTATGCCTGCGAATTTGATTTGTGTGTCCTTGTCGCTACCTCTAATTTTCAGGATCGCTTAGTAGCACCTTCCGTAGTGTCTGGTTTGATGATTAGCAAAGTGCTGGGTTATGCTACTTGGCGCCCATAAATTACTCACCGTTTCAGCTTACGCTTTAAGTCTTCTGTTCTACCCACGACCAGCTCCGGCTGAGAATCCGGTAGCCTTTGCTACTCCTTATTTTATAGTCAGAGTTTTGTAACAAGGAGTTAATTGGCGCCCAACGTGGGGCGTGATTTTGTTTGAATTCGCTTGGCTTGGACTTGTGTTATATATTTTTTTTCCCTTGCTGTGCTCGGAATATTTAGATATATAGTTAGAATTAGTCTTGGTGGTATGGTATCTATATTGCATGATAGTTATATAGGTTTTTTTTGCATGATCTCCCAAGTGCAGGTAGTTTAGGAACGTGGCATCCAATATTGTCGTTAGATTTGTGGTGCGACGATTTATTGGAGATTTTTTTAGTATTTTAAGAAAAATTCTTGGTAGTTTTAGTCACTTTATTCGAGTGTGTATACAAATAGGCAACACACTAGTTTTGAGTATTAAATTAGTCATTTAGTTTCTTTGTTGAATACCCGAAAATGGACGTTGATCGCTTACTTGTCGATGAACTTGATTACGAATTATTGGTTCGGGGCATTTCTTGCCAAGGTAACGTCATGGAGAAACGCAAATTACTTAGGGCCCGATTTAGGATGGAGCGTGATGGTAATGTCAGTTTTCCTGAAGTCCACATTGATTACAGACAGGAATTGGAAGCATGCAGGGCTAAATTAGCTACCCTTGATGCAGAAGTCCGCATTTGCAGTTCCACCACAAAAGATAATAACTTCAAGAGATTACATACTCGTCTTCTACATGTTTATGGCCGCTTAGAGAGAATTGTTTCCACCGAGTTCTCTGCCCACCTGAAAAATGAAGCCGTGAATATTTGCCTTCAATTATTAGACGATCTTGAAAGTAGGACTGAGAATCGACAAGAGCTCGATTTAATTTCACTTGATGAACCGGATGCTGCTACTGATTTACCTCAAGCTCCCGATACTTACCGAGATTATCAGGAACAACCATCTCCACCAGATGTTGAACCTAGACGTAGCTCCAACGTCAACTTCAACCTCAATGCTTCACAGCAAAGAAGATCTTCACTTTTTCATAGCACTAGTATGGCTACATCGAGTCATGCACCCTCTGAACATAATTTCATTCCCGTCAACAAATGGAAGATGCAATATAATGGTGAAAGTGGCGTAACAAGCTTTCTGGAACGTATTGAAGAACTCCGAGTTGCTAGAGGAGTACCTAAGCAACATCTGTTTACTGCAGCCGTAGAACTTTTTACTGGTAACGCCTTAATCTGGTACAGATCTATGCGTGACACCATCAACAGTTGGGATGATCTCACCAAAGCTCTCCGAGAAACTTTCTTGCCGTGTGATTATGAAGCGACTTTATGGGACGAGATTAGAAACCGCACTCAAGGTGTGGATGAGCCGGTATCCGTTTACATTGCGGTTATGGAGAATCTTTTCCGACGCCTTCCTTCAGTGCCTTTGGAAACCACACGTCTCACTATGATAAAAAGGAATTTACAACCTTACATTCAATCACAATTGGCCTTACAATTTGTGCCCACAATTTCAGAACTCACCCGAGTATGCAAGATGATCGAAGACACTCGCGTACGAGCTTCACGCTTTCGAAACCCTCCAACAAATGTGAAGAATCTGCTTGAACCAGACTTAGCGTATCGTCGGTCACACTCGAACTTCAATATAGCTTCTGTAGAAGAATCTTCTATTGTTCCTGCCCTTTCAGCTTGTAACAGCCAACCTGTTGTGGATGCCGTCAATCCCATTGTTTGTTGGAATTGTAACCAACCCAATCATCGATCAATTAATTGCCCTCAGCCTAAAAAGATGCACTGTTATAAATGTGGCAAACCGAACTATACCTCCAGAACCTGTCCTTCATGTTCGGGAAACGCCAATCAGCGTTGTTAAGAGGCCGATTAGCACGCTGTAAGCATATTAAGGCCAACAAACGTGTTGTCGAATCTGAAAATTCTGTCTTTAAGCATCAAGCTGTACTCGACTTCATACTTAGTCATGCCGGTAAAGATGAACGACCCTACCTGAAGGTTTCGATTTTTGGAAATTATATTTTAGGCCTTTTAGACTCTGGAGCCTCTCGAACTCTCTTAGGTAGACAAGGCTGGGAGATGCTACAGAATTACTGCCGCCTCGATACTCAGCACATTTCTTCTTGTGTAGTGGCTAATGGTGACGAATGTATCAGTATAGGTACTACCACGATACCTATAACTCTTCGAAACAAAGTCTGTGTCATGGACGTTTTGGTGGTT
>CALNHX010011068.1:0-35008 GCA_940337035.1 Agriotes lineatus
CTCGCGAGTGACTAAAAATGCTTAAATGTAAATTAGATTACTAGTAAACGGTCGTAATTTTGCATGGTTAAAAATTTTAAAACACGTTGCTACTGACGACGTGTCTAATAAAATCTCTTAAACACGTTGTCATTTTACAAACTTAAAACTGCCAACTAAAAGTAAATTTTACACACTATCGTAGATAAATAGCTATTTATGCATCGTTGAATTCGTTGAAGCTTCATGACGGATCTAAGATTCTGGATTTTTAAGTTTGCTTTGTTTAATAAATCTTCCGTAACAATCTATTAGTAAGAGAAAGCTTGTTTGCTAAACGCCATTTTGCCCTTTCTTTATTACTCTATGTAATAACAAGGCTTTTGCTTAACAAAGCGTTTATTTTTTCTTCATCATAATTATTAACATGCTTTAATCCTTTTCTAGTACATTGATCCTATTCTCTTTAGATTCTATTTCCTTATCCATTTTTTCAATTGTTTCAATTTCTGTAACTCCTAATTCTTTTAAAATTCTGTTTCCAAATACAGTTGATTAGTTGCCTTTACTTTATTCCCCACAGATAAATTATTGAACTCATAACAATTGTTTTTAATTATATTTTGTATAATTTTGACCTGCTTACTATCTGCAGTATCAATTAGTACCATTATTTATTAGACAGAGAATTTATTAAAAACGTCGTCAAATTCTTCCTCGTCGTTACAACCAGCTGCTTGAAATGTGCTTGAGATGCGTTTGGAGTGTGTCTAGTTTTAATTTGTTTTTGTTTTATTATATTGTTTGATATTACTCAATTTTTTGTTATATATAATTAATGTTTCACCTGTTAAGAAACTTTATGTTTTTGTATTTTGGCACATTTGAATTTGTTTAGAAAATTATTTGAATGAAATATTTTTAGAATTAGGGCATAATTTTTGTGTTAAAAAATTAAATACTAGTTGTATCGATCTCATATTATTTAAATTCTTAACTGACGAATGCTAGACTCGGTTCATGTGAAAACCTTTTTAATCATTTCGTTTGCCTTTCGTTTAGATGGATTAATTCATTTATTAGGAAAAAATATTATCTTAATATTTGTAAAACTCTTAGGCCGCATTCGGAATTTGTTAAATCCATATATTCTAAATATGGAATTTGATACTCATGTTATGAATGTAGAAAAGAGAAAATGATAAGTTGATCTGTAGTGTATGTTTTGAGGAGGTACCAATACGATATAAAAACATGTGTGGCACGAAAAATTTGAAAAATATATCAATGAATTTTAATACAACAAGAACTGAATTACTTTTTTTCTTATAAATAAAGTGGTCAAAATATCAGCTTCTTAAAATGGGTCTTAAGGAAATTAAAGTTTGCTGTTTGCTAAATGTGGTTTATCAAAAGTGGCAGAAATAAATAGACAAATTAATGAAAACAGTCAACCTGAATCATTTCTTTTTAGAATTAAAAATGATTGATTAAGAAAAAATATCAAACAAAAATTTGAATTAAGTAATCCAAAAAAAAGACTGTAGAAATATAATAAATGCCTGAAAAATGTCAGGAAATATTTGGAATAATGTTCTGCAGCTATTTTTCAATAAAAGCTTGAGTGCGTGTCAACTAAAACATTTTTTCTTCGGTGGCATGCACAAATGCTTTTGTTATAAAAAAAATAGCTGCGGAACATGTTTTGTAAATTTCCATAGGAAATTTTTTATGCACGCGTTATATTTTGATAGAGAATATCGCGAATGAAAAGACACTTTAAAGAAAAAAAATCTGGTGTGATACACTCACACAACTTCCTTTTACAGTGATCTTATAATTAGCCAAAAATTTGATTTTTAATTTCTAAGCATTTGTCAAAAATTCTCAAAAATTGCAAATTCTACAAAAACTGTACAAAATAGAGAGTTAGTTGAAGAGACAATTTTTGTCTAGAATTTTAAGCTGAATTAAAAAATATAATAATATACCGGGTGTTGTATTTAAAATAGGAGTTAATAAAAAAAAAACAAAAGAAACCCATTTTAGAAGTATTCAACTGGAAAATCACCTATCTCACATCAATACACATTAAAAATGTAATAAAATTATAAAGTTTGAAAAAAATCGTTATAGCCGTTTTTGAAAAAATCGAAAAAAATTTAAAATCACAAGAGTAAACACCTACTTCCGGTTATGCGATTTTCTTCAAAAGCTTGCTGTCTCATCTACATAGTACATAAAACGTATATATGAAGTTTCAATGCCATACCTCTTTTCGTTTTTGAGATATTCTGTTCACAGACACACAGACAGACACACAGACCAATGAAAAAAAAAATGTGTTTTTTGGGATCAGGGGACTCTAAAACGTGAAGATCTGTTGAAAACTCAATTTCGAATTTTTGGGGTGAATCCAATACTTCCTTTATGGTAAAATGAAGTAAAAAATAGTAAAGATAATAACAAAACTATTATCTAAGGACTAAGACTTTAGGATTTGTTGTGAAAACCGGGCTGCAAGTCGTATTCTGCAGTCTCATAAGGTATGGCCATCACATCATTTTTTCCGAAATCATATGGCCAATCAAAACAGAAGTAAACTGCAGACGTGTTGAATTGTAATACGTCTACACTTTATACAAGCACTGCGAGTATAGTAAAATCACGGAAACAAACGGTGCACGCCATCAAATATTTAGTTATTAATTTAAAGTTACTGTTTGATGACATCAAACATTTCTTTCCGTGATTTAACTATAAGTACTAATAATTCTAACAATGAGATTAATTATAACAAACGCGATATATGTTAAACTTAAAACCAAACGCGTTTCCATATGGCACATACTTTGAGCTTATACTATCGAATTTTTTAATTTATGTTGTATTTCTTCTTTTGCACATTCATGTATTGTATTTTTGAATTGAAAAATAAAAAGGGTTATAGGCTTTTATCTTTTGACTGTACATTTTTGTAAGAGTGTAGATAGAAATTTAATTAAAGCCAGGTTTTGGTGTTGGTGTACAGATGAAGATGAACGTAACTCAGAACTAAAACTTCTGCTCATTGTCAAAAAGTTGTCATTAAACTTGCGAAAGCTACAATGAATCGCTTGCTTAGCTTCTTTTGTTAGCTTTTCTGGCATTTTGAAGGTATATTTTTCAAACCCTTGCATTTTTGTAGTGTTCAAACAGCTGTCAAAAGTGATGTTAGTGATATTTTTAAGATTATGGTAGTACACTGTAATAGCTATTTATGCAACAAATGCTAAAAGTTGATGTTTATAACACTTTGAGCACGAGTTTGCATACAATATTTTTTCTACGACCTTAAATTTTCTGTTATTAACACGTTGAAGGACACCAACGCTGATCAATGTCAATTACTGAACGTCAAATGTGACAGAACGCTGTCCATTGTATCTATCGTCTGACTGAACGCTGCACGGCGTCCAATTTTCCATATAAAATAACAGTAATCTGTTGTTACTGTCACCACTAGTACGTACATCAAAGAAGTACTTCTTTGACATACACAGTCATATCAGTGTCACAAAAACACTAGTCATCTTACAGTTATCTACCTTTTCGCCTCTAGTTGCGCAAGACGCTGATAGGGGTCTGTCATAACAAGCTCAATATGAAGTCAGCCACTGTCCTTCAACGTGTTAATCCATAAATAGCGATTTAACAAAGGTTTGCATTTATGACAGCTATAATTTATGTCATAATAAAGAGATGGCTTTGACGTGCAGGTGAATGTTTCTGGAGCCAGTACTGTCAGAGTCAGTTATCAAAGGTAATTTTAATACTACACATCTGACTTTATTCATTACATAACGCTTTAATTATTTAAAAAACACCTTATCTCTAATAACGCAAGAAGTAACTAGAATAACTTTACAACCTCACTTCCAGTTCGAAATTGTAGTTTTATAACCTCACTTCACTTTTAGCATATGGGCTAAAAGACAACAGCTGATTTCATTTTAAACACGCTAAATTATAAAATGTCACTTTAAGTGAAAAAAGCTAGCACTAAAAGGCCTACTTTTAGTGGTGGTCGCAGAAAAAAGCCTGCTCTGAGTCATCTTGAAAAAAGATAAACTATATTAAAATATTTCGTTTACCCTTTCTAATTAGACTAGCTTTCCCATTTTACAGTAAAATGAAAAAACTAATTTTAACCCTCTCCTTCTAATATCTACGTAAGGGTTGAGAATTTAACCTATGATTATATGAACCTTTTTGGTCAATTTGTGACGTAAAATGAACCTGTATTGCAGTATTGCTCTCTTACTTCTCTCAAGTAATTTATGCACCTTGATACTTCATTGGATGTAATTTTCGTTCCTTTGCTTTTTGTTCGTTATTTATTTCGAGTTTTTCATCTTAGCAACCACCAAATAATGATCAGAGCCAATTTCAAATCCGCTTTTCACGCGCATATTTCAATCAGTTTGTGGCAATTATTTTGTGCTACGATCAGGTCTATACTCTTGTAAACTTATGTATATTTTTATTACTGAAGAAAGTATTATAGAAGCGCATATTATTTGCTATACAGAAGTATATATAATCCTGTGGCTGTTATTGTTTATAATTTCTTCTTCGTATTTGTCTACTGGATAATCATTGGCATTTTCTTGGACAGTTTCCATTCCATCCTGTAACTTATTCCAGAAGGCATGTTCCTTGTTTTACTTCATTTTCAGTGGGAACAGAACCAAGTAAATAATAATATAATAATTATAAATTTTATTCTTTTTTTATAAATTGTCCCATTCTTCTGCTTGTCATTTACTGTTTGTTTTATATTTGGAGTAGTTTATTAAGTATTTCTTTTCTAAAATCGAATTCGAAAAGAAATACGCCAAATTATTAGCTGTTAATGTAACACACCTAGTTTTCGTTTGGATAAACAGAAAATTAAAGCTAACGCATTAAAATAGCAACACAAAATTTTATGGAAGTTGAGTTCAGATAGCATTGCTTGAAATCCATTTAAAAATAAATATATAAAATATAACTGATTTTTATGATACTTAAAAACTCGGATATTTTGGTTGAAATAGACTAAAATATTAATTTGTCCTTAACAAACTATAGTGAAAATATGCTATCTCTCTATCAACCTTTATTAGTCCATCTTTGGATATAGGTATCCCTAAGGTTCTCCCACTTAGTCCTGTCTTGTGCCTTGTTTATCCAGTTTGTACCTTTAATTTTTTTTATGTCACCTCTCCATCTCATCATCGGTCTTCCACCGTCCCGCGGTCTCCAACTTGTTACCCTTTCTGTCCATCTTGTTTCTCGCATCTTTGCCACGTGACCAGCCCATCTCCACTTCGTTTCTGCTATGATCGTTGTCATTTTTGTCTTTTGTCTTTTGTCTTATCCAGTTGTTTGTTTTTCTCTCTTTTATTGTAATATCCAAAATAATTCTTTCCATACGCCTTTGGGTTACTTGAAGCTGTTTCATGATGTTCTTAGTGAGTGCCCAGGTTACTACCCCGTATGTGATTACCGGTAACATAAACTGGTCGAACACCTTCACATTTTGATATACTGATAGTTTTTTGTTCTTAAAGTGTAGTGGAGTTTGCCAAATGCTGCCCATGTCATTTTCTCTCTTCTCTTTATTTCCGCCATTTGATTCGGCTTTCCGTCTTTGATACATAGTCCAAGGTATACATACTCATTTACATATTTCACTGCTTCGTTGTTTATTCTCACTTGCCTTGTTGGTACATGCTGGGATGGTAGTAACATTTTTGTTTTTTCTATGTTTATTTTAACTTTCCTTTTCTTGATAGTTCATTCAAGTCTTCCAACATAAACTCTAGATCTGCTAGGTTATCAGCTATAAGTGCTATGTTATCTGCAGAAATTTGCCACCGATGTTAAGACTTTTCGTTTCCCAGCTTGCTTTTTGGAGTTTTCCAGCGCGTTCGTGAACAGTTTAGGGGAGATCACGTCTTCTTGTCGTACGTCCCTGTTTATTTTGTTGCTTTAGTTGTTATTGTATCTAGTTTTATTGTTGCTTCTTTATAGGTATTACTTATGAGTACCTCAAGTCAATTCGATCATCGTATCCATTTCCAGTGAGTCGAATTCTTTTTCATATTCTATAAAGGCAATGAATATGGGCATATTATATTCGGTTGTCTTTGCGATGAGGCTATGGATTGTTTGTAGGTGGTCCACCGTACTATATGATTTTCTAAAACCAACCTGTTCCCGTGGTTGATGGATGTTGAATTTGCTGGTCAGTCTGTTGTTAAGCACTTTGGTCGGTATTTTATATAGATGGATTAGCAAACTGATGGGCCTGTAATTCTTCAGATCTGGTTTGTTACCTTTCTTGTAGATTAGTACTACCAGAGCATTATTCCATTCATCGGGAATTCTTTTCTCAAAAATACGGTTATTAGTTGTCTTATGTATTCAATCAGTCATTTCGCACTTAATTAGTTCCGGTATAATACCGTCGTCTACCGGTGCTCTCCGGTTTTTTATTTTTCTCACCGCTGTCGTAATTTCTTCCGTTATTACCTACGGAATTTCTTCTGAAACAACGTTCAGAATCGTCCATTCTTGGGTTTTTTCGTTTTTTGTTTGTAATTGGGAGGTATACAGTTGACTATAAAAGTTTTCTATTATTTCTTTGATTTTGTTCTTACCCGTGGTTACGTTACCGTTTTCGTCTTGAATTCTATATAATAGTCTTTGGTTATCTACCATCTTTCTTCTTAATACTTTAAAGTTGCCATAATTTTCTATTGTATTATTGAAATTTTGTTTTATGCTTTTATTTATTTATTTGTACTGTTCTGAAGTTTTGTCTCTATTATGAAAAAATCTGGGTTTACACGAAACTTCCCTCGCACGAATTAGATCAATTTGAAAATTTAAAAAATTATTAAAAGTATATCGATTATGCAGTTATCTAAAACATGTGGGAACATCACTTTGATTAATACTAAAACTTGACAATTAAATAGCTTGAAGCCATTTTTGGGGTTACACGGTAGTGACAATAAAAAATTAATCAAATGAACTTAAACATTATCGTCTCTAACGAAAACGTTGACAAAGCATGAAAAATTCAAAAGCCAAGAACGCCGCAATCAAATTAAATAGTTCCTTTGAGCGCCGCATTTGGTAATCGCCAAGAGAAACGCGAAGTAAGTAGACATGCAAATTTCTGGAATTAAAGCAATATAAAACAACTCTACATTAACCGCATTGCGATGATTATCAACAACTACACTCAGCTTTTGTGCCCAAATAAAAGGTGAACTTGAAAGCCAAACTGCGGGACAATTGGAATTAAAATTTAATCCAATAAGCAGACGGTGTCTACTGTTTCTATTTTTAGTTGGAAATTCATTTTTGGCTCTTCTTTTAAATCTATTAAAATCTAGGTCAATCAGCTAACGGAAACGGAAACAACTGATTGATTGAAAACTTCTATTGCTTTTCATGTTTTGTAAGAGGTGAGTTATATCAGTTACTGTTTTAATAATTCTACACTTATTAATAGAAATTGGGGTGCAATTTTTACTTCCTTTTACGATAAAGCAAGTATTGGATTCACCCCAAAAATTCGAAATTGAGTTTTCAACAGATCTTCACGTTTTCGAGTCCCCTGAACCCAAAAAACATGTTTCTGTTCATTGGTCTGTCTGTCTGTCTGTCTGTGTGTCTGTCTGTGTGTCTGTCTGTCTGTGTGTCTGTGAACAGAATATCTCAAAAACGAAAAGAGGTATGGCGTTGAAACTTCACCAGTTTTTTCAATTTTTTCAAAAACGGCTCTTGCTTTCAACCTTTACATTTTTAATATGTATTGATGTGAGATAGGTGATTTACCAGTTGAATACTTCTAAAATGGGTTTCTTTTGTTTTTTTAAATTTTTTATTAACTCCTATTTTAAATAGAACATGCGGTATATTATTAAAGTTTTGAATTCAGCTTAAAATTATAGAGAAACTTTGTCTCTTTACGAATGCCCTATTTTGTACCGTTTTTGTAAAATTTGTAATTTTTGAAATTTTTTGACAAATGCTTAAAAATTAAAAATGAAATTTTTGACTAATTATAAGATCACTGCAAAAGGAAGTTGTGTGAGGGTATCACCCCAGATTTTAACTTTTAGAATCCCATTTTCAGAAATTTATCTTGAGAAAATGATTTCTTTCCTGAAAGTGAAAACTATTTTCTTCTTTGGAGAAGATGGGAGAAAATGTAAATATATCTACGTAGTAAAAACCATAAATGGTTGTGATTTTTTTTTCTTAGATATTGCTCTGTTTATGTTGGTGGCACTGTAAGTCTATGTCAAATTCGAGGTTAGCCGGTTAGGTTTTGCGTTAGTATGTGTCAAAACTGACGCAAAACCTAACCTGCAAACCTCAAATTTGACATAGACTTATAGTACCACCAATATAAACAGTGCCAACTTTAAAAAAAAATCACAACCAATCAAATTCGAGGTTAGCAACCTGCTAACCTGCAATCTGCTAACCTCGAATTTGACATAGACCTACAGTGCCACCAACATAAACAGATTTTTAAAAATCGTTCATTAATGAAAATCATTCATTAATAAGGGTCATTAATAGACGATTCTCTATACATTAATGAAACCCATAAATAAACGATCAACGGAAAAATATTTTTATAAGTAATTGAGCTTGTAATGCACCGTATTATTGTTAATATCCCTGATTTCGACTAGTACTGTTTATCAATATTTAAAATTAAAGTTCAGACTCTAGAAAAACTTTCAACAAAGCCAAGATGTAACTACTTGTATAAGAAATTTTTTAAATTCCTACTGGGGCGAAAAATTTGCGATACCACAAAAAAGGGATTTTACTCTTCACAATTTATTAGACCATGATAGATTGAATTTGGAATACATAGGAGGCTACACAAAACTTTGCAAACTATTGAAATCGATGACGTACAAACTTTAAAAAAATTATTCGAAGAAATACATAATTGATTCAAAATTTCTGTTGCCAAGCAAACTCAAATTCTTTAAAAAAATATTGGAATATGATGATAGATGTAATAATAAGAGATGAAAATCAGAAGGTAAGAGATTCACAATGCTTCATGCAGGGTATTGTGGTGGTTTCCTACCGGAGTGCGACCTTCTTTTAGACTCAAAAATTGAACATCGAGATTACCACAAAAATATGAACAATGATATTTTTCAAAAGTGGGTAGAAAATCATTTGGTGTCTGCTTTAACTAGCATTGATGGTAAATGTGTTATCGTTATTGGTAATGTTTCTTGTCACTCAGTATTGTTAGAGAGAGCAATTACTAATTTAAATTTAAAAAAAATCTCTTGAGGCCTGGCTGTAGAAAAACAAAATTAGTTTTGATGAAAACGATAAAAAACACTTTGGGACTAGTTAAAACCGATTTAAATAATTTCCACAAAACATTTAAAATTGACGAGTTTCTAAAACAAAACAACATCAATGTTTAAACCTCCCTACCGTTGTATTTTTAACCCCATTGAACCTATATTAGCATTGTGTAAAAAATATACAGTGTGTAAACGGAAATGTCGTACATAGGGAAAAGGTAATGTTAAAAATTATGAAGGATCGACTATATCTGTGGTTATGTAATATATCAACGTTGTTTTGTTATTGTGCGCGCAACGAGAGAAAAGCTTAGGGAAAAGAGAGATGCGAGCGGATTAGTGTTATACGTTTGGCAGTACTGAAGTGTATTTTTGGTGGCACGCACGCACGCAACCACCTACTAGAAAAACTATGACAACCGTTTTTGGAATATGAGGGCATACTCTTTATCGAAAACATGTAGAAAGAGACTGCGATAACTGCAGACACCAGTGGCAATACTGTTCTATTGTATGACAATTCTACTGGTCATAAAGCTGCATAAGGCTACCAAAACCAAACAAAGTGTGCAAGAATGCAGTTTCCTATAGATAGGTCATTCTGCCTATAGTTTTAATCTGGCTCACCCGACATTTACATCTTTATATTACTAAAGAATCATCTTCCAAGGCTCGTTTTGACTTGGATGGGTCGGAAGGGTGTTAGTTTGTTAAGAGAGAAATGACACAAGTGCGTTGATATGGGGGAGGGGTACACATTAAAAAAATAATATTTTCAATAAAATCGTATGTTTTCCCTCGTCTAAAAAAAAATCATCTTTCGACATTTCTTTAGATATCTACTTTTAAAAAGGTCTCTAGGAAAAAAATAATAGTGTCTACCCTTGATATATACAATATGTTCCATTTGAAATGAAGGCATATATGTATTCTTGTGCAGAGCCCTAAGAAGACTAAGCTACTATGATCGTTTAATAGTGAAAATTTTTCGAAACTTACGCTATTGATCAAGGCTGGATTTGATTTCAAAATCTATTTTAGAATCGTAAAAAACCTCTAGATACTTACGAATTTTTGTTGCAAAAGATTTACAGAAGAACTTTTAGAAATAATAATATTTGCAATATGATGATTTTATTATTTTGTTTTTCAAAAAGTAAGCTAATTTTTCTTTCAAAAATTATTCAAAAATAGCACTTAAATTTTCATTTAAAAATCAAAATTTCATGTAAGGAAAAAGTGAAAATTTATTTTAAAACTATTCTCCCTCAAAATTTTTCAAATAACTTTATGTGCTTTTCGTGTTAAACTTAATTATTTTACAATTAGAATGTAAGTGATAGACTACTTTTAACCAACAGGTAGACTAGAAGCTCCTTCCATAAATTAGCGCTAAATTTGAATAGATTATTGCTACGGGCAAGCCGGTTTTACACAGCTCAATTTAGTTAATAATATACAATTTTTGAATTCCTCAGAGTTTTTAATTTATAACGTGTAAAGCAGGTTTCTGCAGTCTAGCCTCATCCAGGTATTTTCTATCTGTTCGTTGAACGAAGTATAATATTTTTTTGCAATTTTTGAAACAAAAATTTTTCTAGGAAAAACGCAGTCACCTAATAATCGATAAGACTTTTGTAAAACGTAAAAATGACAGCAAAATTTCGGTTTTGTCATTCTGTGTTCGACCATATTTCGATTATTATCGATTCTAAAAGGAATTATTTAAATTTTTTTATAACTAAAATTCATATCTGAAGTTTTTTGAGAATGACAGAAAAGCCTTTGAAATCAGATATAGCCTACCTTGATTGCTAGAAGAGGTTTCGAAATCGCATCTTTAATCGATCACAGTGGGCTGCTATGCAGAAGTGGAAATAATACAAATAAGTAGTTTAAGTCCACTTAGGGATTTGTATAAACCACCAAAATTCAAAACCATTACACTTAAAAATATAGAAGATACAACGTGACTTAATTTTAAGTGCAACTTACTGTATATTCAGGGGTAATATAATAAGTAATATGCCTATTACTATCGATAATTTTTGATGAATATCACGAGTTATAATCCCAAAGCTGAAACTACAACGAGGCCGTAGGACGAGTTGTATTTTCATGCATTGGGATTATAACGAAATGATATTCTTAAAAAATATAGATTCTTAGGTATGCTGCGAATTATATTTAAGGAATAGAGTATAATGATTTAAAATATATAGAAGAGGGAGGGTAATACTATTTTATTATCTGAGTATCAACGCTAAGGATCAATGTTTGTCCGAAATACAATTTTTGTAGCGTTTTATGCTTAAAACGAACGAGCTAACCTCAAAAATCAGCTGACATTTCTAAATTAGTTCATTTGACAAGTGAAACATAACCAAGTTAGCTTGAGTCGCTATATTGTCAGTATGATAGAAAGTCCTATTGGCCAATGTCTTAAATTTAGGAGATGAAGATTGGCTCAAAATTTAAGGAATTATATTCTCGTTAAAATATTGTGGGTTGGCAGCTTTAAATGCCCCCACATTTAGCTACAAACACTTGCTATTTGCACCTTCTAAGAGTACGTGATAGTGTTGCCGCTATCAATTTCTCATCTATGTAGTGTTCATAATTGTGTAATTTTTAAATACAAGTTAATATTCTTTAACCTTTAACTGATTTTCCTGGGGCACGTATACTCCCTACTCGAAGACAACTGACCTAGATGACAAAAAACATGTTAAACATCTTAAAATAATTTCTGCCGTTGTTTAACTCTAGAACTATTGGTTACAAAAAAATAATATTAATTGTATAGGTTAAGGTTTTATCCTTATTTTATAAATGCAATCATTCATTAAGTTTTTCAATGTTTGAAGCAAAATTCAATTCCAATTTGTGTTTTGTTTTGCTATTAATGCCAAGGGTGACAGAGAAACATTAACATTATAGTAAATTTTTATAAGGAATGCCAATTTTTTCTTTTGATATTTTAAAAAATTTTAATTTAAAAACTTCCACTTGCTACGACAGTTTTGTATAAAGCTTTTGTTGCAATAAAAGTGATATCGTTGCATTTAATTTTTTTGAGAAAATCCATTTCATTTGTAGTGTTGTCGCAAAACGCCTTCTAGCGGCGACACAAGCAATCTAAATCAATCCGCTCAAGGTAGCGTTGATAGCCTAAGAAAAGCCCTTTTCAACGACTCCAAGTTTGACAAAATCCGTTCAGCAATTTTAAAGTTATATATATTTATTTCCAAAAATGTTCGGACACCCCCCACCAGTTTCCCTTAAGAGATAGAGCAAAAAGCATTTAACAAAAAAGAATTGAATTTATCTCAGCTTTAAAACGGGGTCTATTTTAGCTGTCTGTAATATAAGAATATTTCTCAAAAAACGAAATTCAAGAATGCGATTACGCCCCCTGGCGGCCATTCTGGAAACTTAAAAATAATTTCCACTTTAGTCATAATTTTTTCTACCTCAAGTCTTTACGACAATTACTTTTTGAGATAGGGCCGAGTGCCCTTCTTAATTGGCCACCCGGTCCGTTAATACACGCTTAACAACTCAATGTAATATACAAATCACTTTGCGGAATATACTGACCGTTTTTTTTATTAGGTCTAACCATGAACCACATCTTAGATGTTATTTTTAGTTGAGAACAATATTTGTGTTAGGTATAAGGCACTCTATTCGGTTTTTCTACAAGTTTTTTCCATCGTGGCAAAAATATACGTTGTTTTTAACTCTTCGTGGAAACAATGTGTTTTTGATACAATCTGTAGCAAATATATCGACCAGAGCTCTTGGCAACCAAAGGAAACAAGAAAATGAAATATTAACTTTGTCAAATCTATTATACTTGATATTTAATCAAATGTAACAATGATATTAAAAGCGTTAATAAGTTTCGATATTAATGCGCTTAACAATAAAAATTTAAAAAATATATATGCAGTACTTGTCGCATATAATTATGCAATATTTCATGAGCCGAATTTTAAGAAATCTTAATTGAAAGGAACTTCTGTAAAATTAATGAAGTTTAAAAAAGTCGGCGAACAGTAATGATTTAATAAAGGAATATCTTTTCCTTGACTTAGAAATAACTTCGAACAGTTCAGGCAAAGTTTTCCTTTTGCATAAAAGCCTTATAAAATAAAAAATTGTTCACAAAAAGTAGTACTTACCTCCTTAGTGAATGCTGAAGTAATTGTCCAAAGGCTGATGTAGGAAATGTATAGTTTAACAAATACCTATGTTGACATAAAATACAGCTGATAAAACGCATTTTAAAGTTTTATGAAAATATAATCTCATCATTTCACTTCAATGATTTGTAGAACGCTAATAAGAATGTCGTTATATTTAATTCTTTCTTCAAACGACGTTAGGTTCTGTAACCTTCATCTACTCTACGGTTTTTTTTTTGTTCTCTCACATGTGGTGTTCTAGAATATTTTCTAAATTTTTTAAACACTCTTTTCTCCGCCTCTTCTTTTTGTTTTACGATCTGATTTTTTATTCAACGGAACTTCTCGGGGTTCGTTCATTATACAGTGATCGACATAAATTTGGACACATGGAAAATTTTCTTATTATCCATCTATCAGAAAATTATATTTTTGATAAATGTCCCTCCATCTTCTCAAACTCAAAATTCACTTCAAAATTTAAATATCTCCTTTTATATACGGGGGAGATTCGAAAATATGAAAATGCTCAAGCATAAAGTACCTTTATTTTTTAAAATATACAAAAATGTTATTTGAAAGAGTTGTTTCGAATTGACAGCAGGTATGAAGTAAAAAGCCACTGGTTTTTTCTATTTTTCCTTGCCACTCTGTGATTACGAAAAATGAGATACTTTGAAGTTAACTTATTATCGGGTAACAAAGGAACTACTGTCGTTAACGTAAAAAACATAGGTAACATTTCTCCGTTACTTCCCGTGTTACAGATATATTTAATTGTGTAATATTCTATATAATCTGCTCTTTGCAGAAGGGTCTTCACTAACGTGCTCCATAGCATATAGTCTCTAATGCAGCGTTTATTTACAGCCTATCGTTACTTTAATTTGAATGTAATTGCCATTTGTTTCCTAGCTAACTCAGTTGTCAATGCATAAAACCCATTTCTTACCTTAGTGTGGCTATGGCTGGTTAAGACAGCTTTGTTCTGAGCCGGCTTCGTTTATACTTATATTCCTGAAAATAAACACCCATACTCTAGATGAAGATATACCTACACATTCAGACATGACAAAGATACAAAGCGACAATACATAAACGTTATATACTGTCAACAACAAAATATAGTCGAATTAAATTGCTACGTGCTAAAGGCTGGGTCAACTCGCTTTAATACTTGTATTAACGTATGCATGAAATAACGCAAGTTTACAGTTAATTTGCAATACCACGAGTCCGAACACTCCGCTCAGTTAACTTTAAGGCACTCTTTAAGGCGGATATCTAACCACTGCTAATTAATGTGCGGCGACTACCTACCTAATGGCGTCAGTATAGTGACTATCGATTTTTCACTTACTCACACGACACCTGGCTTAACCATGACGCACTATTTCGCACTCGCTTCAAACGCGATAGCGGTTTAACCCTGACTCGCAGGCTCAATCAAACACATTAATTGTAGATGCATTAACCTTATTTACCGTCTTACTGCACGCCAACACCTGGATTTGACCTCGTAATGGCGATGACTATCAAGCTTGACATGTATCACGTACGCCGCTCGTCTCAGTTGTTGCATCCCAAAGCCGCTGCTACTTACTTTTGCTGGAATCTCTATGGACCGCTGTGATGCCTTTCGATGTTACAGTTTGCCCTCGAAGCTGGGTCTCAGCTCCAAGGAAATTACACGCTGGCTGTGGCCACACACCGTCGCTACTTGATAGCGAATGCCTCCTTCCGGCACAAAACTAGCGAAAACTGGCATCTTTCTGCTTTAAGGATATACGCATCCGGTCTGCTTTCAGTTGGGCTCGCGAATTAATGGCGCACTTTTCAAATACGTTCTTAACTTACTACAGTAGAAAAGATACAGCACAACTTTTACTCTAGTGTGTAAATATTAAATAGCTCTGGTAAACGCGTCAGGCCCGTTACATGTCTGATTTGTTTTCCTTTACTACATCCCTCCATTTTACTTTTTTCTTTTCCTCTGAAAATTTTGTGCATTAGTTTAATTGTTTTTCCTGCTTTACTATACATTTTAGTTTTTTTTTCATAAAAAGAAGTAAATTGGGATAATTATTAAATTATAAGGGAAACCAATTAAGATTTTGTTGAATTTTGAGCAATATTTATGGAATTTTAAACTTTTTTTAGTGATTTTTATTTCGATTGTTTGCCCAAGTTCTCAAAACTGATAAAGCGTTTAAAACAATTGAATTTTCTAGAAATTTCAAGTCCTTTTGGATAGGTTTTACGCATTTTTTAAAAATTACCCAAACTACCATAGTCCAGGAATGGAAAGCTATTTTAGGGTGACTAAAAATGACGATACTTTTAAGAATTTTGAGGCTTTATTTTCTGAGATATTTTTCAACGATTTTTTCATCTAAAGGCATTTTGGGGCACAAACAAATGAGGGATTTTTTTAGGTTTTTCAACAATTTTCATTTTCTCAATTTTATTATGAAACATGGTCTGCGGTGTCTAGTATTGGGTGTGTAAAAATGATATGTGTACGCCGTATGTTTCCAATAGTAACGGACTCGCCCTGTAGATAAATATTATTACATCGTGCAAAACAATTTGAAGTTCCACCATGTTAATTTACTATTGAGTGTTTTTTTTTTAAAGAGCGTTCATTGCAACAACTTGTTAGTTTTCTATATACTTAATTGACGAGTTTTGCCCACGTACATTAATTTTTTACACCAATTACAACATTTCCAATATTGTTTCCTTCTATTTCTGTCTTATTTTAGAACTAAAGTCACCTATTAATAAAGTTAATCGTTGGTTTTCTAAGTTTTCCACATATCAGTCATTTTTCTCTGCTTAAATTTGAAACGCTTCGAATGCATTTTGTTCTTGCCTTTGTCGGTTTTCTCATTGATGTATTAATAGATCCATGGTTTTTATCATCTGTTATCCGTCTTTATTTCTAACTTCCGTCGTTAAGATTGTTAAGATTATATTTATGTCGACAGCGGTCAACGGTTTATTTGTAATCGATTAGAGATATAATACAAACATAATTTATTTCCCAACGGCGGTTTATTTACAATCAACAATTCAGCCACATTAAAAAAGATTCAGTTACGGAGCTCTGTAAGCTGTTGCTTTCAACAAGGCGGTCATTAAATTGTAAACAAGTTTACGGTTCACGTGTTCGAGCTAATGCTCTAGAACGTTTGTTAATTAATTACAGTTGTGATCTTTGCTTTCGTTAAAAGTCGAGTTTAACCGCATTTTTATAGGCCTGTGGCTGTTTAATCATTTGGAAAATTAAAGCAATTACCATTTGTTTCAGTTATTCGGCGATAGCAATCTGAATAGCAATAAATATGCAAAACCGCACGTTCAAACTGCATACATTGTGAATAGTGCGAGAACAATACAGTCGGTTGCATTAATTTTAATTGCATTTTGTAATGTAAGAGTATTTTATGTACTCGAACTTTGATTTTGATTCAACTGTAAACAATATAGTAAAAATCTACAGGAAGCTCGACCATATAAATATACAAACACTTTTAATTACAAAAAGTACTATATCTGGCGGTTAGAAAAAATGAGACGACTCGTGTTCCACACTATGTATTTTTAAGTTGTTTCCTTTGGAGTTTTCATCAAAAATAATGAGCAGCGTCTCGCTTTTTTCGGCCGCGACAGTACAATTATATTTAATTATTCAGAAGGGTAAATTATAGAAGGCAGTTGACTAGATTCTATCCTATGACAAACAAATAAGTTGATAAATAATCGCATCTTTTGTTTAATGCAAGAATATGAACTTCAATTATAAATTTAGTGACATTTTGAGAAATTGGTTATACCGCGTGATCAGAATAATGGGTAACAGAGGGGCAACTTTTTAAATTTGCATTTATTAGACACTGGTTTTGACAGTATATTCTTACCGTATCTGATAATAAGTTAATCTGAAGCGTAATGCACAGGACGGTTGACGGTAAAAAAAAAAGGAAAAACAGAGGAAATTATTTTTTGGAGTAGGTGGCTGTGACTTCATATTTTACACCTTCTCTCAATTCTAAGCAACTTTTCTAAATAACATTTTTGTCTATTGTGAATAATAAGGGTACTTTATTCTTATGTCATTTTCATATTTTTGAACCTCCCCCGTATACGAAAGGAGCCATTTAAATTTTAGCAAGTTTATTTTGAATTTTAGAAAATACAGGAACTTTTATCAAGAACAAAATTTTCTAATAAATGCAAATTTAAAAAGTTGCCCCTTTGTTACCCATTATTCTGATCACGCTGTATAAATGTGGATGTGTAGCTGTGAAGAATTAATTATTTCTTATTTAACCCAGACGCCATCTACTATCGATTTATACAAAACAAACATGACATCTACAATGCTAAGCTCTGGAACGTAGTAGATAAATCCTACAGGTATTCTTCCGAAACGGATAAGTGTTTTAGTAGAATATATTGATGGACGTTAATCAATTCTAATAGCCTAGTACAGGGGCGTAGCCAGACCAAATATTAGGTAAGGCTTGCTTCCTTTTTGCCTAAAATTTGGTATAATTATTTTTCTTAAAATTAATATATCAATGTCTTTCTAAGCCAATCATTGGCATAGTTATTTTAACACTTTTGATTTGTTATACTTCACTAATGAAAGAAATACATATGGTGAATGCGAACATTTTATGTGCCTGTACTATTTGGAATTTCTTTTAATGATATAGGTACATTAACTGCTTACAATGTACGAAGTATGTTCGTTGACTGTTTTTGCAGAAATTATTAAACTGAAATCAGCACTTTATGTCGTTTGTTTTTCCTTTATATTCATAATTACGTACATCAAGCCGGTATTAACTGTAAAAAATTCGACAACCTTTTCTGTTTGACTGTTTCGTTGTACGTACTATCCAAGACAATTGTTGATAGAGATTGTAGCACAATTTGATTATCTTAAACAAGGATTTAAGCAATTACATTTACTATAACAATTTTGATTCATAGCAACGTCTATACAAGTTGAGCATTAAATTGGGAATACCTAGCAAAAGAATAATATTAAGGCAGTCACATTTACAACAGACCATAATAACTGTCCCATTTTTTTTGTCTTGCATATTTCATATTTTGTGGTGTTAAAATACTGTTAATAGGCCAAAACACACTGTAGAAAGTTAACTGTAATAAGAAGTTGAACTGAAAAGCGCCGGAGGTAAAAATGTTGCATAAAATTTCATGTTTTCTATTGTGTTGCGTCTTAGGGAAAAGTTAATTTTTCTATGAGTATTTCACCTTCAGCGGGTGGACAAACTGTATTACTGGGCTAGCAAATGCCCATACAACTATTTCTTAAAAATTTGCAGTAGTATGACAAAGAAAAAAGATGTCACCACCACACGACTTTCTTTTAATGCGTAACTTGCATAAATACATTTCAGTTGACAGTGACAATGGCTTTAAAGATTTAGGTATAACACCAAAATAAATCTTATTCTTTCTCTCCCCAGATATAAGTACATCTTCAGAAAAAATAACAGATTATTATAAATATTCATAAGTTAAACGGAAAAACGATATTTTTTAAAAAATTGAAGTTCTTCCAAAAACTACTTACAACAAGCTTTTTGAAAAAAGATAGGCAATTATGTAAATGTATATAACCCTGTTTTCCCGCTGTCGATCATGTAAGTCAGTGATACAGCCTTAAGCCTGTATGACACGACGCTAAATTTTGTGCAAAATTTACTTGTAAATTTTCAAATAAATTCACTGATATTTTTCTTTCAAAACACAATTTCCTGTTTGCAACGTATGCGAAATTTGATGTTAAATTTGGCATGCGCACATGCGTAGTAGCAAATATTTTAACTGGAAACAGTACCCTCTAGAGGGTATTGGTTGAAGTATGCGTTTTTTTTCATGTTATTTGTCGTTTGTTAGCTATTTTCTGAGGTTGGGTTAAGGCATTTTCTTAGATACCCTTAAATGTATCTTAGATAGGAGCGCCAACATTACACACGTAGTTAAACAATGATAACAAAATGCAGGTTATGTTTATGTTTACATTTCGCGTCATGCGCTGCAGTTTAGTCTGATTAAGATACTTCTGCTCATTTTTACACGCATATTTACCACTAAATTTAGAACAAGCTCTAAATAATTTACATGAAAATTCAGCGCAAAATTTAGCAGCAAATTTTCTGTATGCAACGGTGCTTAATATTGTTATGAAAACTTACAAGTAAATTTTGCATAAAATTTAGCGTCGTGTCATACAGGCTTTAGTAACAAAACGTGTAAGTTGGTGATTATATTTGTTTGCTGATTTCCCTTGACAACGGAACTTATAATTACTATTAAGTTCCTAGAACAATAAAATTAGTAACGCAAGATGCAGACTTAGACATTTTGTTTATAATTGCAAATGTTTATGTGACATGTGAAATTCACAGGTAACACGACTCACGAAAATTAATCCTGGTGACAGGTGACAAAGCAAACGATTTTTTTCAATCTAGGGAAATTTCGATAAGCAGCGGGAAAAATATAATAAGATAACTCGGAATGTATCGCCTATTAACATTTTCGGCATGCAACAAGCCGCGGCTTTGCCTTGGCTTGTACTTGCCATCCTTAAATGTTAATAGGCCCTTACATTCCTTGTTACTTAAATAGCTATTTTAAAAAAAATCCATTATTAATTTCTGGATATTTAGGAAATGTTTTTAAAAATTTCATTTTACGACTTTCAAAAATTATATCTCTTTTACACAACAAACTTTTTTAACAAAAGTTATAGACAAATACGTAATACACCTAGAAAACTATTTTAAAAACGGACCGGGGAAGATTGTAAAAATGTCATTTTGCTTTTTCAAAAAATATAACAAATAACACAAACTTTTAACTAAAAATTATAGACAATTACGTAATATACCTACTACACTGTTTTAGAAAAGATATATTTTTACAACACACGAATAAGACGCCATATTGTCGAATAATTTTGTATAAAATGTAAGTCATTTCGGGATGTTCATCAATACCTTGGCAACTGCTGTACACTTTTCGATTCATATTTGCACTAGTACAAAAATGAACGCAAAAGAGAGTTTTACATGGTAAATTTTAAATAAAAAACAACGCTTCATCAATATTCGGCAATCGCCGTCGTGGTTGTTTATTTTCCTAGAGTGATTGTTTATTTGCGCCATGAATGTTCTACAATATTGCCTACAATGTTTGATTCTAAATAATAAGTCATATTACCGAATTTAAGAGTAGTTGAGTATTTCTTATTCGCACAAAAAAGTGCGTTTTCGGGACGGGTAAGACTCTGTCTTACTTGTTCCGAAATAATACATTTTTTGTACTAATGAAGCAAATCAAGTATGTATAGATAATCAACAAACGTCAGTGTCAAGCAATTCATTGGAGGTTGGTCGTTTTTCTTTCCAGTGAAAAAGCTAAGTTCTTGTTCTTTTTAATTGTTAATCGTTGATAACCAGCGCAGATTGTCCCTCGAAACGTTCGTTATTTAATATTTTTAATTTTTAGAGTGGCGAAATACCCAAATAAGATTATGAATTAAAATAACTATTTCATTATTAATTTTTGGACTTTTAGGAAATTCGTGTACAATTTAATTTTGCGACTTTTCCAAAATCTGCTTGACTTTTTTTAACAAAAGTTAGACAATTACGTATATAACACTGTTTTTAAAAAATATAACCCTTTTTTTTATTTTCTGGACTTTTAGGAAATTTGTGTAAGAATATCCCTTATGCATATTTAGTTGGACATTTTTCATAGCAATGGCGATTATTGACAATCAGACATTTTTGGGAATTTACCTGGAAATTTCCACTTACTGTAGTTTTGACCAAAAAACCATAAAATTTTAGTATTTGACATTTGTTTTGTAATTATTTTTACTTCCTTTTACGATAAAGGAAGTATTGGATTCACCCCAAAAATTCGAAATTGAGTTTTCAACAGATCTTCACGTTTCAGAGTCCCCTGATCCCAAAAAACATATTTTTTTTCACTGGTCTGTCTGTGTGTGTGTGTGTGTCTGTCTGTGAACAGAATATCTCAAAAACGACAAGAGGTATGGCGTTGAAACTTCATATATAAGTTTTGTGTACTATGTAGATGAGACAGCAAGCTTTTGAAGAAAATCGCATAACCGGAAGTAGCTGTTTACTCTTGTGATTTTTCGGTTTTTTTCGATTTTTTCAAAAACGGCTCCAACGATTTTTTTTAAACTTTATATTTTGATTAAATTTTTAATGTGTATTGATGTGAGATATGTGATTTTCCAGTTGAATACTTCTAAACTGGGTTTCTTTTGTGTTTTTTTCTATTTTTTTTATTAACTCCTATTTTAAATAAAACACCCGGTATATTATTACATTTTCGAATTCACCTTAAAATTCTAGAGAAAATTTGTCTCTTCAACTAACGCTCTATTTTGTACCGTTTTTGTAGAATTTGTAATTTTTGAAAATTTTTGAAAAATTTTTAAAAATTAAAAATGAAATTTTTGACTAATTATAAGATCACTGTAAAAGGAAGTTGTGTGAGTGTATCACACCAGATTTTTTATTGTGTTTTCGTTCGTGATATTCTCTATCAAAATATAATGCCTGCTTAAAAAAAATTCCTATGGAAGTTTTTGCAAAAAATGCTCAGCAGCTATTTTTTCTAACAAAAGCATTCGTGCATGCAGTTAGCATGCACTCATGCTTTTTTTGAAAAAATTTCTGCAGAACATATTTTCAAATATTTCACATTCAACAAGTACATAGAGTTGTAGATGCTATTAACCAAGCTTTCGAGGAAAAAAAGTATTGTACAGCTATATTTCTCGACGACAGCCAGGCGTTTGACAAGGTGTGGCATACAGGTCTACTTTTGAAGTTAAAGAAATGCCTCCCCTATGCTGTATTTGTTATCTTAGAGTCTTACTTGTCAGAAAGATGCTTCCAAGTAAAATTTGGTCAATACTTGACCGATCTTCATCCAATAAAATCGGGGGTACCCCAGGGTAGCGTCCTTGGTCCGCTATTATATCTGATCTATACAGCAGACATGCCCATAAATCAACATTCTCTTACTGCAACTTTTGCTGATGACAAAGTCATTATGGTAGAGCACAATGATCCAGTAACAGCTGCAAATAGCCTACAACAAAGTCTAGATGAAGTCGTGCAGTGGACAAAAAAATGGCGTGTAAAGTTAAATGAAGCAAAATCATTTCACATTACTTTTACAAAATGCAAGGGTATTACACCGCCAGTATACATTAATAATATACCGCTAACACAAGTAACGGAAATAAAATACCTTGGTATGCATTTGGATAGGGGCCTGACGTGGAGGACCCACATTTGGAAGAAGCGTAAACAACTCGGAGATAAGTTTAGAAAACACTATTGGCTACTTGGAAGAAGATCGAAACTATCCCTCTCAAACAAGCTTCTTGTCTACAATGCAGCGTTCAAATCTATATGGTCATATGGTATCCAACTGTGGGGAACAGCAGCAAACTCCAACATCCAAATAATGGAAAGGTTCCAATCCAAAGTTTTACGCGCAATGTGCGATGCTCCCTACTTTGTGCGTAATGTGGACATTCTGAGTGACTTAAAAGTGGATTCGGTCAAAGACGTGATTGTTAAATGCAGTGAAAAGTATCTAAGTAATATAGAATCTCATTCAAATCCATTGGTGCTAAACTTATTAGATAATAGTGCTCATATGCATAGATTAAATAGATATAAACCTTTGGACTTGCCATATAGATTTTAATGTAAAGTATACAATATTTACTTGTGTTATAAAGCAAACATAGTTTATAAGTTACTTCTGTGTTGTAAATCATTGGATTGCAACCTCATGTCATTGTTTTCATGTCATTTATTAGTCTCTAACATATGTTTTGCTTATTGTAAAAAATTACAGATTGCAAATAGAAATAAACATTAATAATAAAAAAAAAAAAATTTCAAGTATGACCTCTGATCAAGTGTGTCCCGGCGGTTTTTTGTTCACTTGCATCCATATAAGCACTGTGTAAAATCTCATACTGGTAGCCAGAAATGAAATATTTTTACGCTAACTCCACGGACTATACTGATGTTTATCATGTTTACTTGTGTAATCTCTTGTAAGTACACAGGTAGAGAAAAAGGTTAGCGCTGAGTTTTAATGGAATGTACTATAGCTTATTATGTTAATATGGAAGACAAGTAAATTCTCTATCGACATGTATTGAAGTATATTTTTGTACGACTATTAGTTTAGAAGATATAACTATGAAAAGTGTTGATGCCGTTATGAAACTGCGTGAAATAACTGTTTGCCATTGTCCTGTCATACATTTTATTTCAAAGATTGTTCAGTTTTATTTTTTGTACGACTTTCGTGAGGAGTGTCGCAATTTTGTTAAATTATGAATACGTTAAAAATTCACTGCTTATAAGATACTATGAACTTTTCTACTCGTTCCAGAAGTCAGCTACCATATCAATTAAGATGAACTATTGTTTCTGGTTATTAAGGTTCGGTAAACACGCGACGTACTACATGTAGGTTGTAGTTTATGAAATAAACTTATAAAAGTGTTTTGTTTATGTTGTGTTACTGAATAAAATATGGCGATTTTTTTATTTGCTATAATGTAGTCAAAATAGATAAATCGACCGCACATGATATACATCACTGGAATGGGAAAAAATGCTCTCATGATACCATAGCCAACTATGAGTTCCATATAAAGAATACAACTTTATGGTGTAGGTGTAACTCGAATTGCAGTCATATTAAAAAAGTGTCTCAAAAACGTAGAAATGGCATTTCTCTATTTTCATAGATAAGCGAGATGTAGCTAAGAAACGAAAAGTCGAAAAAACGAATCGTTGTTTATAACTCAAAAACAAAGACGACAGCCAATTTTGGTTTTCACCATTAAGCTTTCCTCGAAAGATTTAGATCGAGGATAGGGGTCCATGTTTACATATTATCTCCTACAGTTATCGATATTTCGTATGAAAATATCGACATTTGCTCACCCTTACAAGTGCGCAAAAGTATAACAACATTTGATCCATATCTTCAAAACTATTGGTCGCACAAACATATGACACGAAACAATTTTATTCTAAACTAGCTGACCCGGCAAACGTTGTTCTACCCAAAAATAATTTGTCTCTGAAACCCCGTTTCAACACTATAGAGTTTTAATTTTATGTCCTGTCCACCGTGTTGGGCTTAAAAATAAATACCATTTTCGCAATCAACGTCCCAAAAAACTTCAATAACGACACCCATATCGATTTTTAGGCTTATTTACCCCATTTTACCTCCTGGGGGTTGATTTTCTGTAATTCACGAAATAAATTTTTGCTTATTTGTTTGCGAAGCTTCAAGTCGAAATGTCTGTTTAATATTATTTTTCCATACAAAATTGGAACCCTCATTTTACCCCTTTAGGGGTTGAATGTCTAAATATCCTTCCTTATTGCTTTTTTATTGTTCTGTTCCGGTTTTTCCATCTTGAAAACAAAATTCGATTTTTTCTAATTTTCCGAGTTTTCCACTCCGATTTTCCCATTTTCATTCAGAAACGAAATCTTACGAAATTCCATACAAAATCATCTTTCTGATTTTCCGAATTTTCCGGTGGATTTTCCCAAAAAAAAATTAGCCAAATTGGTCGAGCCGATCTCCAGTGATGATGTAACATATACATGCGGCAATTGATTTTTATTTATATAGAGTTTATTTTCTTTAATATTTGTAGTAAGTAATTTTACTCTAAAACTAACATTAAGGGAGATAATTACGAAAAATCGCTTTCCTTGTTTTGTTTTTTAATATGGAGGCTAACGCAGACCTCGTGTGAGGGGGAAAAGTTAGTATGTTAATAAGAATGCAAAACTCAAGTGTTTAAAACTGTTTACAGCTTTCTAGAGATCATTTCCGGATTGAAGCCTTAACAACGCCCTGGAGTCCGGGCTACTACGCCTTTTTAATTTAAAAAATTTAATGAAAAAAAGACAGCACACATTGTTATTTAGCCAATGTAGTGTCCAATTTTGCAAGAAAATTGAACTTGCGGTAGAGTAGCTGCGACTCAGAGCAAGAACACTATACATATTAATACATATAAATTATCCATATATATAATAGACTTGTCCGTCCGGGACGCTGTTTCAGCAGCCAAACCGTAAGAGATAGAGAAAAAAGTTATTAAAGTTATATGTTTGGAATGGTCATGTCAGGTCAGGAACCGAATTTCAGTCTCTAACACTAATTATTATCTTAATTATCCTAATCCTAACTTTTTAGGTTAGATTCTAGGCAAATTTTATCAAGGCGAATGCGACTGGTAGTTTGCTACCAACAATGACGTCATATACGTACGTCTGGTGAATACGCGTTCTATTTGCAAAACGGTCTTTTTTGTTTTTTTTTTAAATGAGACATTTGTCTCACTGGGTTGCTAGTTATATTATAATAACAGATTTAATGTTGTTTCGGAAACAGCAAGAAGAATAAAATTTAAACGTGTGTGTGTGTTTTTTTTTTCAAAAACGGCTCTAACGATTTTTTCAAACGTTACATTTTTATTACATTCTTACACCCGTATTCATAGTCGTCCGCCAGCGGATCGCCGGCGACTCGCCGGAGTTTCGTTATGAGTAGTATGTTGGCGGCACTGTACGTCTATGTCAAATTCGAGGTGATCAGGTTAGGTTTTCAGTCAGTTTTGACAGAAACTGACACAAAATCTAACCTGCTAACCTCGAATTTGACATAAACGTACAGTGCCGCCAACATACTATTCATAACGAAACTCTGGCGAGTCGCCGGCGATCCGCTGGCGCACGACTATGAATACGGGCGTTAGTGTGTATTGATGTGAGATAGGTGATTTTCAAGTTGAATGCCTCTAAAATGGGATTCTTTTGTTTTTTTTTAAATTTTATTAACTCCTATTTTAAATAGAACACCCGGTATAATACTAAATGTTTTAATTCGACTTAACATTTTAGAAAAAAATTGTCTTTTCAACTAACTCTCTATTTTTTACGGTTTCTGTAGACTGTAATTTTGAAAAATTTTAACAAATGCTTAAAAATAAAAAGGAAGTTGTATGCGTGTATCACACCAGATTTTTCCATATACGAATACAATACAAGTGCTCTGCCCGACAATATTTGTCATTCTGAATAAGAGTTGCTGCTATAATAAAAATCATCACGAGCGCAAAGCACGAGTTTATATTTTTCAAATCCAGCAGCGACGAATAATGAGTGAATGACAAATACTGGAACAAAACTCAAAGCAAGAGTTGTATTCGTAGGACAATTCAGTGAAACAATAATGTCCATTTTGATGTTTATGTGACATAAATATTGTCGCTATAATACTCCCCTGCTGTTTTCCATTTGACGTAAATATTGTCGAAGTAAGTGATAATGAAAGGCGGCTACTGGTTGATTACAGAGAAATGCAAGCATTTGATTGGTCACTTTATTTTAAAGTGAATTATCAAAAATAATACGATATCTGATAATTTAAAAACAAAAAATTGAAACTGTCTCCCGGAGTGCAAACTAAATTTTAAGGGTTCTTAGTATTAATGTGGTCCTGTTGCACATTAAATTTCTAATTATTACTTCATTGTTACCTGCTCAAATTAGAAACTTTATTAATTATTAATTAATAGGCAACAGAAATTTAGCATTACCTGCGCTTTGAAGCTCATATCAGTTTACGCCACATACACCATCGATGCCATGTTAATCAATTTATCTTCATCAATAACGGCCCTTTCAAACTTCAGGCAACCCTGATTTATAAATTTAAAATTAATGTAATGGACGACCTTAAAATAAAATACAATTAGTGGTTAAAATTTATGAAATACTGTAGCTAAAATCAAAATATTATTTTAGGAAAGGATTTTAAATTTAAATAATCAGTAAAACTTCTTAAATTTTAAAACGAATTGTAGAAGAATGCTTTAAATTGCTATCAGAAAAGCTCTTGAAAATCTTTATTACGTGTTCGACACGCGTCTTTACTTAAAAAGGGTCACGATTTTGTTAAACGCAAAATTAAAAATGCAAAATAGAGAATGTTATCTGAAATGAATCGCCGATGCGGTCAAGATATTTATGTTTTATTATACGTATATATTTTAAATCAAAAATGTAATTGCGAAAAGCTGTAGATTACATACATTATTATATCATATAAATTTACTAAATACCACAAAAGAACACATTTCAGTGCCTTTTTTTACTTTCGCTGTAGTAAACTCTCAATACAATATACTCGTAAAAGCTGGTGCCACTTGAGTTTTCTATTGTGTTGTTGCAGTAACACTTAGAGGAAAACCAACAATTATCAATCATACTATCAATTTTAAAAACATTAGCTAAAATATATAATTTTATTTCTACAAGGAAAAGTGTTTTTTATTATACCTGCATCAGAATCGCCGTTTAAAAGCACGCCTGAGCGTGCGAATACAGGCGATTAAAGCTCGCCGAGCTTTAAAGGTTGTCAAGGAAACGACTGAATGCAACAAAGGACATGGACGCGACAAAAACGTAAATAATTCTCGTAACTATAGTAGCAATATTATTATGCCCTCTCGATTTATCACGACAAAAATTATTTCTAAGTTTTTATGGCGTAATTTATTTTCAGTATTGGAGGTATAATAAAAAATAGCGTAAAGTATTCGTGGATAACTGGTCTTTAAAACACTTGCTCTATTTCGAGCACTCCGGCTACGCCGTCGTGCTCGAAAACTCGCGCGTGTTTTAAAGACCTTGTTATCCACTCATACTTTAATATACTATTCTAGTTGCACTCCAGATTCTTAAAGTGTACTGTTTTAAATAATTTTTGTATCTGTATCATATTTTATTATAAAACATAATCGAGTTTTCTCTCGTTTTTATAGAAGAAAAATGGCCGATCCTTATAAAAAAACAAGAATTTTTATAATTGTAGTCAAAATTTCGGAAATCCTTTAGTACTTCTTTTCAAACAGTGTTCTAGAATTTTATATAAATATTTTTCTTATATCTTACGTTCTTAGGTTTGTCTCACAGAAACATAATTATCTTTAGCAAATCCGGCGTGCGTGGCAATGTGTTTTCCTCCAAGATGTGTATTTGAAAAATGTCAAGACGCATTCCACGGGAAAATGTTGAAGGGCAATCTAATAATGCCTTAGTTTGATGCCAAAGATACAGAAACTCAATATTACAGGTTCAGGTTACATTTTTATGAGGCACCGAAGAAAGGAAACGAGAACTATTTTTTGAAATCCTGCATAAGCTCGTTTTATGTTGATGTTGGCATAACGTGTTTTGTACTTAATATCCCATTTCTATTACAATTAATGTAAAATCTGTCATGTTCTAATTAGGATTTCATGCACGTTTATTAAACTAGCATTTCGAATTAAAATTCAAATAATAAGCACCCAAATAAATGTTCCTTATTTAGTGCATTTAATTTCAGTGTTTCTGTTCGTTAATTCCATTAAAAACATGCAGTGCAACTTCAGTTTGTTAAATATATTTATTAACGCAATTCGTCCCCAAAAAATGGTCAAACGTTAAAAATACTAAATTTTTGTTATGAGAATTCAAATAGAGAGATACGTGTAAAATAACTTTGAATAAATTTCAACCATGTTCATTTATTATCCGGGAAGGGGCTGCTTCTAATTTTTCTTAATATAAATTTTTAAATAGCTACTACGTTTTTCTCTAAAAATTTTAAAAGCAGTTCTATCACAACTCGACCAGAGCAGAACAAAGTTAGACAAAAAATAAGAAAATAAAAAAATATATAATTTGAAAAAGCTTAAACATAATTTAACTCTAAAAGGAAAACCTTGTAGTGAATAACATTTCTTTAACTTTTTTTCTTTGTTGTAACTTAAAAAAGCTGCATTGTGTAGGTAAAACCGGTGTATAATTTCCAGCTGTTTCGAATATTTTAAGTTTCCACCACCCTTTTGTCGGAAAATGCACGAATAATAAATTTTCCTTTCCTAAATTCTGCTTAGTTATGTCACCAGTAATGCTGTCGTGCATGGTACAACGTAAAGCTCAAAATTATTCTGGGGTTGACAAAGTTCATAACCCCTGTTACAATGTGCCCATTATACAGGTCTGCGAAGTTGCTACCTCAACTTCCCACATTGTTCTTTGCTTTAATCCCAAAAAGTATCTCCATTTTTATAATTCGCTGACTTTTTCATGTAATAAATGAAAATAAGGGAGCGAGGACCATTAACCGCAATTAACTTAGTCGTGTAAAAGGGTTCTTATCTGACTATGGGCCGCGCTTATCAGCTCCAAAAGGGGTAATGTTGAAAACTGACAGATCGCCATCAGCAGTCCTGAAACAAACGCTTGGAAAACTGCAAATGCCGCAAGCCTGCTAATTATAGGGTAAAGTTTCTTCAAAGGGATTACTAAAATTGTGTTGCGTGGGGTGCGTTTCTAATTGCCCCAAAGCCGTCTTTGAGCGTCTTACACTCACTTTGTGTTGAGAAAAGAGTTTGTGTATCATAACGGGTTAGCAATTTTAATTAAATTAAGTTTTCATAGAAAAGAGCTTGCTTTAAATATAACATTTCTATTAGAAATAGTTTGTCTATTTTACAAATTCTATTTGATCCTATGAAGGATATTTTCTGTATCAAGCTATATTTCAATGACATGAAATGCCGCAAACAACGAACATATTCAAAGCTTATTAATTCGCGTTCAGCGGTCACCAGAGCCCGTCTTAGCGGTAAATATCCTCACTTATGCGGCGTATTCTGCCAGATGCATGCATATTGGTGCCTAAGTTAAATCAAGTCAAATTTAAATGAATTAGTCAAATAGACCTATACTTAAATATTACAAGATCCCATACGTACAAATTGGTTTTATATCAAAAGATTCTTAATTACTATTACTGAGCTCAGGTGAAATGAGGTCAAATCCCGTTTCAAAGTAACACAACGACTATTCAATGCCTAGTAATTAAATTTTTAATATACTGTAAAAAAATAAGGTTGTATACAGGCGCATTTTAAAAGTTTAAATAACATTGATGGTTGTTTTGAATAAGTTTTGTAGATAATAAGTTGTACGATTTTAACACCGGCAAGTCGATTTCCAGAAGTCCTAAACTGAGAGTTCAATTTGTTCATAGCTCTTTGTTCGAATTATCTCACTATTCGGAAAACTTCACCCGTTATAGATATAATAGAGATTGAATGACGTTATGAGTGTTTTGAGAGCGAACACACATGACGTCATCGTCATTGCGTAGTGCAACACCTTATAACTGGACGAGTCCACTGTGCTCATTTAGGAAGTGTAGAATACACAGCCCTCTTATCTGGCATTCGCAACCTGTTCAAGGCGTTGTTAAAGTTGCATATTATGTCACTGGCGTTGTACATGTTAAGTGCTACAGTAGTGTTTTACTCAGTTTAGGTTTATTAGTACAATAACATAGTTTCGCACTTATGTCGCCCTTAAGTGTCAAATATTTTTTGTAATTTTATCATTCTTATGATCAAAAATTAATCTCATCTAGTATGGCTATGAAAGAACAAATTGCTCCCCTTAAAACTGGCTCCAATATATTTTATTTTTAAGGTTAGATTTAAGATGAAGTGTCTATTCGACCGGCGCAAGCTTATTTGTTGGACAACTATATTACTTTTACATGCAAATTCATTTATTTCAATATAATATTGTAATACGTAAGCTGGATAAAAAAATGTAATAATAAAGTTTGACAGTTTGAATTAAATATAAGTATGTAAGCCAATTTTAAAGGCGTTGATTTGCACTTCCACAGCCATACTAGATGAGATTAATTTTTGTTCATACTATATTTCCAATGCAGTGGTGTAGTTAACGCAAACCCCATAACGAAGAAGAAAAAAGCGCAAAGTGATTTTACTCTCAAACTTTTATGACAGCAAAAAATATATTATATGTGCTTTTCTACTTCGTGTTATGTCATATAAACATACTACTTGTGTGATTAATTACCTATTCAACTGTCTAAACTCCAAGAAAAAAGTTTGCATAGCTGAATTTGATGGATAAAAGGAGTGACCAAGCGTCGGTTTTCCATGCTAACCAATCGGTTTATTTGATTTTATGCATTGCCACGTTTCCTGCTCGCATAAATAAGTCGTAAGCAAGAATTTTAACAAACATGGACATAGTCCATATCCAATATCACAATAATTAAACTGCGATCATACAAGGCTATTGCAGACAATTATTTTAATGCTTTGTTACTATAACATGGCACATCCAATTCAATTGTTGTAAATGCGTCAGCCTTTGAAAAATATCACAATTTGTATTGGATGGAGGCCAGGAAGGCGCAAATAAGAAATTGTAACGAGATTATCAAGTCCTTCATTCTTCATTAATCTACAAACAAATATATTTGCATTCTATTGGCATATTGGCGAAGCATACAGTGCCTGAGCATCCTAAGTACCCTACAAAATCTTGATAAATAGACTGTAGAGTATTGGCCCAAGCGTGGACCCTTGTGGTACAACGTGTATAATATTATTAAAATTGAACCGCTTGTTTCTCATCGCTACGGTTTATTTTCTCCCACATAAATTATTACAGTCTAAAATGAATTGCGATAAGTAATCAAGCCAAAAGTTGAACTAATTAGCTAAGGTGTGTTCTATTCTAAAAGCGTGTAAGTGTCGATATAAATCAATTTAGATCAGACTAAGTAAGTTGGTAATTGTTATTTATTGGGCGCTACTGGATTATAAATTATCGCCCAAGAGATGACTGGCATTCCCTAATCCAGAAAGGAACCCCTGAGACACAACTGACTCACGAGTATGGTCTCCGAGGCGACAGAGTTGTGGAAATTTGAGCTAGGGCACGACTGACCCAGGGAGATGGTAGCCAGCACGACAGAGATGCTTTGAACAAGGTGCGGAATTGGGGAGTTAAGGAACGCATTTACTGGTCGTCCCTAATAGTTTTGAATATCTTGGAAAATCAAGTAGGACCAACAGTATGATTAATATTGTCAGTTGCATGCAGGGTATCCTGAGATAAATATTTTTAAATTCTTAACGTAATATAGTTTTAGGGATAAAACAGATTTTAGTGGGCACATTTTTATTCATCCGGGAAGACACCGTCTAGTAAGCAACTGATGATAGTATGCGCTGTGGAATGTGTCTAATGTGGGCAACATAAATGTAACACCACTGATTCCATAGTATCGAATCGTGTTTGATTTAATATTCTACTTCATTTTGAGAGACCAATTCAAAATTGAAGTAAATTAAAATGAATAATTGTCGATTTAAAATTTTAGTGTGAATATTGTATTGTTTAGAAACTTCGAGTTGCCTTAATTAAGTTAAAAGTTCAAATATACTTTTCAAAAATTTTATGGAATGAGTTACTAAATTTCAAAGTAACTTGTAATAATTTTGGCGCTCAACATTTTTAGTTCTTCTAAACTTGTGTACAGCATAATCAGGTGAACTAATAATAAACTCTACATTGTTAGCGAGCCATGGGTTTTCACTTGCAAAATATTGTTACGAGTAGAACATCTTCTGCATGTATGTGGTTCCAGAGCCAATTAGGTGATCACAATACGGACTAGCTCAAGATTTCGGCGAGTTTTTGTCATGGATAAAGATCAAGCAATAATTCTTAAGGTTATATAATAAAAAGTAGCCTATACTAAAAAGCAGGTATCGGTAGGGTCAAATAAAACATGATATACCCAATATAGCACAATAACAAGGCTTTAATATCCAAAATGTGTGAATATAGTTGCATAACACAATATGAACGCAAATAATGCCTTGAACACATAAATAATAAACCAAGCACGCCAATTCAAACGAACCTGGGGTTAAATGGTGCAATTAGTTCAGAGTGGGAAACATAAATGTTAACTGAATTGTTAAATGCAATACGACCAGGAGTTTGTACGTTAACAAATATGCAAGGGCTACGTTAGACCATTTGCTCGTTTAATAGTATCAGGGTTCATAATACGGTTACTAGAACTTCACAGGTATCAATAAGCGACAAACTCATCCTATATGACATTCAGCCTTTGAAACGCTGGCTAAAAGCTAATCTATAACCTGAGAAATAAGAAGAAAATTTGTCGATAGCCTTCTAAAGTAGTATAAAGTATAAATTCAATATTTTTATCAAAATTATTAAAATTATTATCAAAATAAGAGTTAACTATCTTTCGCTGGCTGCTTCAAGCGCTAAAAAGGAACTTCCCTTGCTACTATCTACCCACAACTAAAAATGAAATATAATAGTTATAAAGTAAGCTAATCCTCTAACGCAGACATGGCATTTGGTTTACCTGGAAAAGCTCTACTGGAGTGCATGGTAGGGAAGGAAACCAAAAAGGCGCTTAAAAGCAAGAAAGCCTTTGGCTATCTGCAAGACAGCTTCCGCCTATAAGAAACGGAAGCGGTCCATGTGGAAAATAAAATGTTCCCCAGGCCAAATTCCGCATGCCGGCGCCAGTAAATGTAACGAAGCGGGCTTAGCGGTTACTAACGGATCTAAACGCAAACCGCATAATTAGCACCACTTATTCAAAGGGAAAAACGCCTACCTTAAGGTTGATAATGGCGCACTATCATGTACAGTCAATAATTAGATTTGCGTGATTCGCATCTCGGTTAAAAATAACTGCGCCACCGCTTCAGAATTTGGAAAAACTCCATGACTTTGGAGAAGTGTATGGGGAAACCAATTCCAAAAGAACGGCTTCACCTGAAAGACTGAATTTACTCATACGCAGAGAGGAAGTAGCCGCATATCTAAAATTTTGCCGTATCGGTTTTCGAAAACTACCGAATAAAATTAGCTCCACTCTCAATGTCCATGAAGACAGCAATAAAAGGGTGTAAAGGTGTAAAGCTACAAACTGCAAAATAAAAATGGACCTTTACACATCTGAATGTGGCTGCTGATGTTTCAATAATTCTAGTGGGCTCTTTAATGATCTCACTAAGATAAAAATGTATCTAACATGAAATCAAATCACAATTTAAAAGATGAGTATATTTATATGAAATGAAAATGAACCTCCTCAGACATAATCAACCTAGAAGGTAATAGTTCTACTTTACCACAAAAAGGTGTTGTTCAATCTGCCAACTAAGCTTGATTACTAAATTGCCACATTTTAACAGTTCATTATCTATTAAATAAATCCGTTCGCCCACAACTCATACAAGCCAAGTAACTGACTTCTACCCTTCTCTTCTTTCTTTAATTCATCGCTGGGATATAGTGATACCATTATATTCTAGTCGGTACCTTCCAGGCATCTCTGTCTTGTACAACTTGTTCCTCC
>CALNHX010011069.1:0-35007 GCA_940337035.1 Agriotes lineatus
TGGGTAGCACTTCACATATAACCGACGCGACGAAGCAGCAGAAACATGATGTGAACAGTACTGTATTTGAAAATGTTTGCTCATTTATCAATCGAAAATTTGGCCGTGATAGCTGTTCTTCTGGAACAGGAACAGGAACAGGAGAGAAAAAAGAGAATATGGGTGCACGACATCTTAAAGAAAAGAAAATCTGAAGGCGAATATGTTACTCTTTGTAAATCGCTTGAGGATCATGAAGAAAAAATTTTCAAATATTTTCGAATGAGTAGGAACCAGTTTAATACACTACCGTGGAAATTAAAAGTGATATACAAAAGCAAAATAGCAGATTTAGAGAAGCAATTTCAGTACAGACATGTACAGACACATAACGTCACCAGCAAAACATTCTCCCAAACAATGCCGGCCGGTGGTGTGCGGTCCGTGCCGTGTCTGTGCGGTGCCTGTCGTATAAGTGTGAATGTCTTCATATAAAATGTATTGTTTTATGTTTTGCAAGTTCGGTACGTGTTGGTGCAGGTCTGTGACGGTTGGTTATATGTGAATCAAGCTTAAGTCCAATTTTTGTCGTTCAAAAGCAGCACAAGGAGGAACCAGAAAGGAATCAGCGTCTGCAAGTGACATTTATATCCCTTTTTGATATGATAGAACTGCAAGATGGCTTCGATCATACAGAGCAAGGAGCAAGGGGATCGATGGGCTAACCAAAGTGTTTATTTTATGGATGGTATACTTAGAGCTGTTCCAGTAGTTCACTCAAATTTACACCATACATTTGACGTGTACAATATGGTTTACCCTGTTATCAGAGGATATACAAATATACAACTACCATTTCAACCATTCGCTCTGGAAGAAGATTCAAGCCATCGGACATACAAAAGCAATGAAAATATAGAACTGCTTACTGTTAAACCTTATAGAAGGATCTCGTACTAGCCGACATGCCGGAAAATGAAAAGATGATAGAATTTTAAGACTAAGTACTACACGAACAGTGGCTACAGCACTGTGAAAATGTGAAACCGTTAGTCTTCGTCATAGAACCAACAATGCTGTAGAACGATGAAACAAACTCAACCGGCTTTTAATAAAACATTATCCCAACATCTATCAGCTTGTGAAAAAACATGCTCATAGTAGCTGAATTCTATACGTATTTAATAGAATGGATATGAATTGAAAACCAACGAAGGCACACATACGGATTGACAACATAATCAGAAGCATTCCAGAAAAAAGAAATTTTTTCGTTTTATGGCACATGTTCAGAAATGCCAGTAACTGTTAATAAAACGTTAATAAAAAACAAAAGAATTTTAAACTTGCCAATGATTTAAAATGCATTGCCAGTCCCAAGCTTAGGTCAAGTCCGAAGTTTATTGGAAAATCCTAAATAAAATACAACTGTATATAAATATAAAATAGTACTCAACTAGCGTTTACTACGTTAAACGTATTTAGATTTAAAAGCATAGTATCGAATTTATTCAATTTAAGTAATGGCATGGGATAGGGGATGCAAATCTAAAGTTTAGCTATTCCAAAACTGAAATCATATAATTAATAAGTTTATTACCTTACACAAGGAAATTTTTGAGAAAAAATTATTAAGACGGAAAAGTGCGGAACTTTCTTTCTATTTTACTCACAGTTGACTGAGTTCTTGGGTTCCTTTCTGGGTACTTATCGTTAAATAAGTGACAAAATTCCTCTTGACTTCTTGTTCTGTTACCATATCCAATCACAATCGATATTTTAATTCTCTCTCTTTCGTTTGGTTTAGCCATGATTGTAAATCAACAATATATTTAAAGCTTGCTTGCAGAAACACTCAGAACTATCAAAAAAACAAAATATAGTGATACGTATTTAGAAATGTATCAGCCCACTTGTTCAAGATAAAATTTCCTTGTTTACAATAATAATAAAAATGCACTTTCCGGTCTTCATATTTTTTTCCTCACAAATTTCCTTATGTAAGGTAACAAACGTATTACATTACCATATTACCAGTTGGATAGAGTGACAGAATATGGAATAAAAAATGGAGGTTGCTATTAAAAAAATCGATGACGTAACCACACTTAAAGGCTTTACCCTGTATATCCGAATATTATGTAAAAAGGTGCGGAATTTAAAAACAAAATTGACCTGTTTTTGGAATTTTTCCAAAAATCAATACTCTTCCTTTTATCGAATTTCTTCCTTACTTTTCACCACATATTTTTACTAACGTCGACCAATTGTATAGACATAAATAAAGTCATCTCTTATTTTAAACTGGTGACATCGCTGCTAAGAAATTAATAAATATAAAAACCGCATATAGCCATAATTCGAGATAACCTTGCATTCGATAGCAAGGCAAATTGTTTGCAAACAATTTCGTTGTATCAAACCACTGCGAAACGTTTTTGGAAAACACGATAAAATTGTAATTTTTTAAAAATATAAAAGGTTCGTGTTCTAGAAATTCATAATAAACATTAATATTGATTACAATAAATTAAAATTAGTTGCTAGGTACAACGAAACAGCCAAAAGAAAAATTATATTATCATACTTTGAATATACGCTCGTTGCAGATTTAATAATCGAATGCATTTATATTTATAAAACAAAATTTAGTGATCATTTTATACACTGATAACAATTTCTAATTCCGTACATATAGGGTAATTCATAAGTATGGTCATTAAATTTAGAGTAGATGGAGGACATCAAACAGAACAGCTATGCATAAAATTATGTCAAAAATTAACAATAATAATAATAATATAATAATCCACAAAACGTTAAATTAATCGCTTGTCAATTGACGGTCACTTGGACTGAATTTCTAAAAATAGGTGATTGGCATACCATCGAATTTGAATAAAATGCAGAAGCAAAAAACAGTTGTTAGCCATGCGGTTAATGTACTCTGATCTAAATTACCTAATAAAGGTTTTGATGTTAGCCAGTGGTTCTCAAAATATGGACCAGCCCTTTTGCCATGTTTTCCCTATTGAGGTCAGTATACAGCCATCTAAGTTAATGACCACCCTTATGAGTCATCCTGTACATTAATGCTTTAAGTACACAAAATAAGATATTCAGCGTATTTTCGCGTCATGCAAACATGCACGCTGCTAGAATAGCAAGACACCAGATGTATAACTTTTTTATTATCATAATAAACAATATTTTTAATTTATTACAACTTTTTTCATACCGCGACAAACAATTTACATATCATCATTCTACGTCGTACGATTTCTTACTTGCCTGGTGTAAAACATCATAATTTTTATTTCGCATTTACATGCAAATTTTTAATTTCCAAATAAAAGCACTTTTATATTGTGGGTATAATTCCTACTTCTATAAAAAAAGTACCAAGGTAACAGCAGATATTGTGTAATTCTAATTAGTAAAATTAATTAAACATTCTTGTCTGAGCTTTCAAAATGTTAACGACATATTTTTGGAACTCTCTTTTAAATGAATAAACGTGATGAAGACGTTCGTTCCGATTTTAAAGCAAATATTTCAGCAACACTCTGTATAAATGAGCTGCTTTCTTCTCAACGACGACACTGTACAGTTGTGAGGTCTCCTTTGAAAGAAACATGCAGGTTTTATATTAATTTTAATAAAAATGCTTACATTATACTGTACAGGGAAAAATATTGTGATTTTTATTAGTTTTTCAATGAACTTGCAAAAAGAGTTGGTTGTTTTTAGAAGTCACTATTTATTTGTAATTACTTTTATTATTTGCTAATGAAACGCGCCGCCTAATGACATCATAACGTTGGTGGCAATTGTAATCTGTCTTGCACATAACCATAAACATTGAGTCATCTACAAACAATTTTTAACTTGTTTTGTCAGCGCTCATTATTGTGCACTTTATATCGTTAAAGGCCCGCTAAGAGCCACTTCAGATACCTCTAAAACACAGTAAATAAGAGATGCTTTTATTTCAGAAATAAGTAGTCTTAACGGGACAAGTTTTTCCGAAAGCTCTAGATTAAAAAGTAACAGCGCTAGCGATTTTTTTTAACTTTGACGTTATTCATTTTCAAATTTTCTGAACAGACAAAATGCCTACATTAGTCGAAAGCAGAATTTTGTGAAAACTAAGCTGCCGATTTCGTTGACATTATTTGATACATTTGCTGCTGTGAAGTAGGTACTACTGCTTAGTATAAAATTGTTTCAAATTTTACAATGCAACGGCCAGTATAAATAGTTACAAGTGAAAAGCTTTAAGCGTCTGTAATTCAAAAATTAAAAAGGTTATTGGGTACACTTTGCGTAGATTAAAATAACAATTCATTATGCAGATGTGCGATTAGTGCTTTATTAGGTATATTAAATATTTGATTAATTTATTGTATTGTTACATATTAACATGAAACAGCTGTTTAGTCGTAATATTTAAGCGTCGAAATAAAAAAATATACTTGTTTGTAATTTAACGAAAAAAATAGAATATTTCTGAACCTGTTACTACTCTTAGCATAGAAGTAACAGGCCGCCAACGGCAGTACGTTGGAAATCGGACCTTGTAGTGAGCTCGCTCTCCAGTAGAAATACTACAGTCTACAAGTAGTCAAAAATTCGGGTTGTTAACATCTGACGTCACTCTGGTATCGTGAAGACGATTCCGCATGTAGATTAACAAAATTGCATTCAAATCCGGTTGGATGAACTTCTTTTTAACTAGTCCACAGAGTTTCACTTCAGTCTAATTAATCATTTTTGATTATGTACAACTTCTAATGGCCATTTTAGTATGAAAAAGATATCTAAAATTGAAAGTTCACTTGTAAAAATTTAAAAATACACTTTTATTAGTTTTAGAGATTAGAACAATTACGAATTTTTAAAGAGTTACTTCATATGCATGTATTGTACGTGCCAATAAATTCTAATTCTAAACATAATTTTTCACATAAACAAAACGTAAATTTGGAAACGGAAATATTATTTTCAAATTTTGCGCCAAATCAGATTCCACTTGTGTCTATTATATTTTTCTTTACGAATACCATTGATTATCATCAGGTTTTTAACCCATCTGCGCTTTTTTGTATTCAAAATTTACAGGATTAAGTAAAATTTTATCTAAACAAGGATTTTTTTCATTTAATCACGATACCATCAGGTTTCAATATACAATGGGTAGCAAAATTAGAAACACTTTGAATATGATACAACTTCAGAACTGATGATGGCTCGAAACCTACGACTAAATTTACACATTTGATTTGTATCAACTTTTTAAAATTATTTTCAGAATACTGTTAAACGCAATTTTTAATTTAAAATTATATAAAACTTTATACTTCGTAAATTTGAATCTTACATATTCAAAAACAGACAATGCATCTAGTTTTATACAATAAACCCAATAACATCCAATAAAAGAATACAACCACAATTTAAAAATTTAAAATAGAAAACACGTTCAATGTTTTGGATATTTCTCACTAAAGCCAAGAATGTACAGTGTCCGGCAACGATGCGGGAGTGGAAGAAATTTCTAAAACTAAAATATTTTTGACTACATAGGATGGAGCAACAACGTGTGGCGAAACCAACTGTTTTTAATAGAACGCCTTCTATTCATTAGGTACCTTAACGTCTTACTTCGATATGCTAATCATTGCTATCAAATTGTATGGGTCTGACGTTTACCGTTTTGGAGATATTAGGTGCTTACATCGGCTAATATAAGCACAGATCATAATCTAGTAATAAGCAAGATGGTAATAGGAGATCCCACAAGGATACTACTAAGCTAAGAAGGTATGATTTTACACATAGAGACGTAGAAGATACCTGGAAAAACTTATCAAAATGCATATCGGAAGCAGCCAAAGAATCAGTAGGGGTCAGAAAAGTTAACATTAACGACCAGAATAACAAAAAACCATGGTTTACTACAGAAGTAAAAGAATTAGCAGAAGAAAAGCAGAAGGCGTACTTAGAATATAAAAGCTCGCTATCACAAGACAAACATGATCGATACATCGAAGTAAGAAACAGCGTAAATTCTAAAATTAGAAGAATCAAGACTGAATACTGGCAAAGATTCACGAGCGATGGACCATGATCTATATGGGGCACAAAGGAAGGTGTGGAAAATGCTGAAAAACAGAAAGAAGCCAATCAACGAATTTACACAAACAAAACATATTTCGCAAAATGAATGGGAAGATTATTTTAGGGATCTCTATAATACGAAAGAAGATACTGAAACACAAGCACAAGAAGAAGAATTACAAATAGAGTTTCAACTAAACGATATAATAAAAGGAATAAAGATTCGAAAAACCAGGAAAGCACCGGGTATCGACAATATTCCAAACGAACTTCTAAAGTACGGTGGTGAAAAACTAGCTCAACAACTGAAAAATCTGTTCAATAAAATTATTACATCAACCGTCATTCCGAACGATTGGCACAAGAGTATAAAACTATTAGTACAGGCGCCAGGGAAATCGTTAATAGGGCTTTACGTGCAATTCTTGGTACCTGCATTTTGGGTTAATGGGTGGGTGGGGGGCTGTGCTCTGAGTCTAACTTTAAGTTTTCGGATCGATCGGAGAAATTGTTTTTCCGCAATATCGGAAGAAGTGTTGAAAACGGCTTTTTAGCAATTTCTCGTTTCCTGTTGCTCTGATGCTGAAATTGCATCAATACAAGTTTGTAGTTTATGAAATTCCTCACAACTTTTGGAAATACCTTTTTCTCGTGCGCTCAACAATTCAAAAGTTGTTACCCCATAAAGCCAAGAAATTAAGGGTTGAAATTGGTTTTACGTAAATATATCGCTTTAATCCTACGATAAAAAATACTCTTATATTTTTTGTAGAACAACTAATTTGCATAAAATTTGTGTATGAGTATTTTTCCATTTGGACAATTATTTACCGTTCTACAGCGCCGCAAATGTCGCAAGTCACTTAAACCGTACATTTAATGTGCACTTTCGAACGGCCCTGTTCCTTTGAGGTACAGTTTGTAGCGCGTCTTTTTATGTGGTTTCCCCGATATGCCTACTCCACGAAGTGTATTTCTAACAGTCTCACACTTCCCATGGTCTTTTTGATGAACCGGGTTCTGCATCGTTGATCCCACTCATTGCAGAATCGTTGATTTTATCGCCCTTGTCAAGTTGTGTTTCCTTTGAAAAGAACTCGGAAAGAGAAAATATGTCGTCGTCGTAATTGATGTGATATTCGTCAACATCTGTAGTAAGCATTCTGGAGAATTCCTGCACGTTCTCACAGGATTGTCCGGCGGGAAGCAAATGACGGTGCACTTTAAACCCGCTTTGCGACAGCCATAGGCCGTTCCACATTTGGTCTTGCACCCGCATAAAATTAATTTTATTATTGCAAGAGGCGCGGGAGGCTCAGTGCTAGACACCTGTGTAAACGTACGGTCACTTTTCTCTCAGCCCCATATTCCCGTGGGTAGAGTGTCACTAAACTTAAACAAAATAAAAATTTATATTCAAAATGAACGATTCACGACTCACCATGTGAAGAACAGTCAACTCGGTTATTCTGTTATTTGATTAATTTTTTGAATCTAGATTGTAGTGTGTTTTTCTTTGCAATCCCGGAAAACTGAATACGAAGGATAAATCATGCGTGAAACACGGCGATGCTGTATCAAAGCATATCTTGTTTTTGCATGCATTTTCTGGTTGTGACACAACATCGGCTGCTTACGGTAAGGGAAAAGTGAAATTTCTTAAAACCCTAAAAAAGACACCTAGCCTGGAATCTGCAGTGAATCACTTTGTACAGAAAGATGTAGACGCGGATATCATCGCATTAGCGGGAGAGCAATTCTTTATTGCGTTATACGGTGGAGACATCCATAAAGACAAGTCAATCAACTTGCTGCGATACAAACACTTCGCGAAATCCCTTGCGAAGTCAACGTTTACTCTGGCATCCCTGCCACCTACAAAAGACACGGCCAGGATGCACGCATTCCGGACATACCATCAAGTTCAATCCTGGCTTGGAAATGACACCCTACCCGCGGAAAGATGGGGCTGGAAGAAACGTCGCCGTACGTTTACACCGGTGCCAGCACTGAGCCTCCCGCGCCTACTGCAATAATTAAATTAATTTCATGCGGGTGTAAGACCAAATGTGGAAAGGCTTGTGGCTGCCGCAAAGCGGGATTAAAGTGCACCGCCATTTGCTCCATATGCGCCGGGGAATTCTGTGAGAACGTGCAAGAAATCTCCAGAATGCTTGCTACAGTTGAAGACGAATACCACACCAGCTGCGACGATGACATATTTTCTCTTCCCGAGTTTGTTTCAACGGAAATACAACTTAACAAGGGCGACAAAATCAACAATTCTGCAATGATTGGAATTGACGATGCAGAAACGGCCCATTAAAAAGACCAAGGGAAGTGTAGAAGTACACTTCGTGGATTAGGCCTATAGGGGAGACCACGTAAAAGAAAACGCGCCACAAGCTGTACCTCAAAGGTGGTGTGGAAAACAGTTGGTGCGACACACTCGAAGGAACAGGGCCGTTCGAAAGTGCACACTAAATGTACGGTTTACGTGACTTGCGACATTTGCGGCGCTGTAGAACGGTAAATAATTGTCCAAATGGAAAAATACTCATACACAAATTTTATGCAAATTAGTTGTTCTACAAAAAATATAAGAGCATTTTTTATCGTAGGATTAACTGAAAGCGATATATTTACGTAAAACCCATTTCAACTCTTAATTTCTTGGATTTATATGGTAACAACTTTTAAATTGTTGAGCGCACGAGAAAAAGGCATTTCCAAAAGTTGTGGGGAATTCCATAAACTACAAACTTGTACTGATGCAATTCCAGTGCCAGAGCAACAGGAAACGAGAAATTGCTGAAAAACCGTTTTCAACACTTCTTCCGATATTGCGGAAAAACAATTTCTCCGATCGATCCGAAAACTTAAAATTAGACTCAGAGCATAGCCCCCCACCCACCCATTAACACAAAATGCAGGTACCAAGAATTGCATGTAAAAATTCCCTGGCGCCTGTACTATCTTTAAAAAGGCCAAAAAACGAATCCGGAGAATTACAGAGGAGTAAGCCTATTATGCACGACTATGAAACTCTACAAATTTAATAAAAAACAAACTAGCGGAACGTATTCAAAACAGGGATGAGCAACACGGATTCCGAAGGAACAGGTCGACAACTGATTCAATATTCGTCATTCGACAATTGAAAGAAAAAGCTATCGAGTACGATAAACCCCTCTATGTCTGCTTCATTGATTTGACAAAGGCCTTCGACAAAGTCCAACTAAAATAACTAAATGATGTAGGTAATCGATATACTACACGAACAACATGTACCACCAGAAATCATAAGAATAATACACAAAATTAATACTAACAACACGACGGTGATCACGGTAAACAATCAGACAACTGGAGATATACCAACTCCAGGCGGTATTAGACAAGGCGACAGTCGTAGTCCATTTTTATTCAATTTAATAATGGACCAAATAATTGCAGAAGTCGTCTCTCTCCATTTGGGCTACAGACTACAAAACAAAATCATCAACATGGTCTGTTATGCTGACGATGCGACGATTGTAGCAGAAACCGAAGATGATCTACAGAGACAAGTATATCGTTTTTACCAAACAGCTCAAAAGTTCAACATGAATTTATCAGTAGACAAAACAAATGCATGACTTTCTCCTAAGATCCAGTACGATGCAAAATCGCTGTGGATGGCAATATTATCCAACAAATTATGCAGTTCAAGTATCTAGGAGTGGTCATATCAAGCCCGCACAATCCATCCCAAGAACTAAAGGCACAAATAAATAAAGCCGCAGTAATATCCGGATGTCTTAGAGATACTGTATGGAACAACAAATGCATGCGAACAGACAGTAAAGTGCGAATATATAAAACATGCGTTCGACCGATACTTACGTACGGAATGGAATCAAGAGGAGACACGAACAAAACCAAAAGCATGACAAGAACATCAGAAATGAAAACACTGAGAATGATAGCAGGGAAAACTCTTAGATATAGAGTGAGGAATGATGAAATACGAAGGATATACGAAGTAGACGATGTAGTCAGATGGGGCAGACAGAGAAGACGCTACTGGTACGATCACGTGAAACGCATGGGGATGACAGACTGGTCCGCACAGCCTTCGAAGGGAAACCAACAACTCGTCGACCACCGGGAAGACCTCCGAAGAGATGAAAGGACAGCTGGCAGTCTACATCTCAAGAGCAATAAATGCTTGTATCTAAGGAAAATAAACAGACCTGCGGTCTAATTAAAGTAGAAGAAGAGAAGAAGAGATATTAACTATTCTATGCAAAAATATTCTGAACCTTGGGCGAATTTTTCTTAAATGGAACACGCTGTATATACCTATTTGTATTTTTGAAAAGCCCTTTTAATGAGCTTTCTTTTGATATCTTATTTCATACCTTTAAATTCAACTGTTTTTCAGATATGCTAGTTTTAACAATTAAAGCCCTTTCAGACTTTTTATTTACAGGGATAACCAACAACCGACGTTAATATGCTAATTTAAACAAAAGGACCGAGTGGTGGCTCACTGTAAGAAATTGGTGTACACATGGGTTGGTATTCTCCAAGAATTTTAGAAATATTAGTTATCTTGGGGAATCTTTCGAATCCATAGAAAATCCATTTAATCCCTCGGAATACCTATTTGAGAATCCCTTAGGAATCTTCAGAATCCAATGAGAATCTAAGAAGGCCTATAAGAATATTAGAGAGTATTCTTCACGGATCCGTTACAAATCTTAAGAATGCAAAAATCTTCAGGGATCCTCTCAATAGCTAACCGATTCCCGTCTTGAGTCATGTCACGTTACTAAATACGACATCAACCAATTGTGACCAATAATAATCTGTCTTTGGGTTGCGTGGTACTGGGGTAGTTAGTTGTGCAGTGTCAAGTGACACCACTCCAACGATCAAACATAGAAACCAACTAATTTCTGCTCCTACCACTAGGTCATCATTACGCAGTCGAGTACATCGCGGAGCACCTCTAACGAAGATTCATCCGACACTTGCTCTGTTTAATATCAATCGAAAGTAAATTAAAAATGGATACTGACGAAAACTCAAGACAAAAATTATCTAATGGACAATGAAGACAAATGTAATAGAATCAACCTATCCTCGACAGTTACTATGCTATCTACTATACCTAGTGATAGATGGTATTTGGACAGAGCTATCGCGCAAAAGGATTTTCGTGAGGTAGTTAAATTCTTAGAAGAGAATTTAAATATATCTAAGTGACTAAAAAATACCGACTTACAAACTATGCAAAACAAACATGTTTTCTACGGACATATAAAACTAGATGACAATGAACCTCGTAATGAACCCTTTACTCTCAAAAGGTATGACCGAGTTGCCACCAATCAGATCATAATACAAGACAGCGAAAATCCGTTGTCATGGCAATCCACTTCCCGACCGGTTGGAAAGTAAAAGTTGGTAATAGCTCATTTTCCAATTTTTTAAAAGACATTAATGACCTTATTATATACATGGTTGTGAATAATATTGCATTACGTACTGTGGTGGAAAACGTTTCATTACAGCCGAGGGTTAAGATATAGCTTCGAGGCGCACCGCGCCGACATGAGCTATAGCGCTAGACTACAATGAAAATTTTCACCAAGCTATTTTATTCGCAACTATTTCATTCTAAACAAGAATTGATAAAATTGATTTGACGGTTCTTCAAAACTGACGTTAATCAAATAATAATATAAGACGGCCAAAATCCGTTGCCATGATCGATCGGGAAATAATTACTTTCCAACTGCTAATTACGTATGCTAAGGGTTAAGACATTGATATCGTTTTCAACGGCTGCCCTTGCCCAGAAATTTTGTTGGCATTGTATAAAAATATAAGCAGCATTTATTGTTTTCCATGTTTCTCATACCTAGCTAAAATTTATCAGGTCACCAAGCCATTTAAAAATTCAAAATTGTGATAAACAATTAGTACTTCAAAAACCAGGGCCGTAACTAGGTATAAGCCGAGTAGGCCCCCGCCTACAGGCGCAACCGGCAAGGGGCGCCAAAATAGCACTGAAAAAATCATTCCTTCGTACTAATGAGGACAAAACAAATAAACAAGTAGGCAATTTTACAAACAAATTAATTTGTAATTAATTTTAGTCTAATTGATGCTAATTATAGTAATCTGACTTGCACCCAATCTGTTCGATACATTTCCTTCTGCATTTTCCAAAGGGAATGTTAGATATTTACCAGTTTGTAACGGCATTTGTTTTATAACTGTCACCTATATCATTCATAACAATAACAGCCAGTCTTATAAAGACCACTAATCTGATGTTAACTTTAATTCGTTGGTAAAATAAACAGAAGCGCATCAAAATTTGTTTACTAATGAATAAAATGTTATAGGACCTAATGTTTTGATGCGCTTTTGTTTATTTTAACAACGAATTAAAGTTAACCTTAGATTAGTGATCTTTATAAGACCGGCCGTAAAAGTACTAGCTTTTAGCACGCCGCATAAGTGACCTTATTCTAATTATAATTTTTTTAATTTTTAAAAGAACTGTAATACAGCAGTGACGAAAATAGTATATTACACAACAAGTTTAAAAAAGTAATGTTTTACTAAACGAATATAGCTTGAATGAGTACGAGCGAGCGAAGCGAGCGAGTAACTTAAAAAGCTATATAAGTTTAGTAAAACTGATTTTCTTACGAAGTGTGTATAGGTACTTATTTTTCGCATTTTGTATTAGTATTTATAAACAGACATTTATATAAACGCATTATACCACATGTTCATTAAAAAAGTCCATAAGGAGCGGCTGTGGAAATTCAAACGTATGCATAATATGTTGGTGGCACTGGCACTATGTCTATGTCAAATTCGAGGTTATCAGGTTAGGTTTTCCGTCAGTTTGGACACAGACTGACGCAAAACCTAACCTGCTAACTTCGAATTTGACAGTGACATTACCATATAGTAAAGTGTAATTTCTATGCATCAAAGTGCCACTTTATTAAACGATTTTGAATGTAGTAAAAAAGCACATTATTATACAAAATGCGAAAAACAATCTTAAATTTTTAAAAACTGTAAGAGTTGGTTCACTGGTTGCACATATTACACATACATTCACTGCTTTGGGCTAATCGCTGGTACAGTGGCCCATTGCAACCATCAGCGGAACACCACAGACCGATTTCGAGAGCTTACTTGTTCTACTACTATAGCATTTTTCGCTACAATCACTTGCCCGCTAGAATTTGTCCAACTTAAGACACTTCTGCGACCCTATACGGTGGCAGATTTTTATTAAAAAAAGAATTATAGATATCGGCTTGATGCAAGGCTTATACTAGATGCCGATATAAAAAGCTTCGCATTTTAAATACAGTGCAGAAATAAAGTAACGGATAAATTCATTAACTGTGTTAATATTAATTGTTATGAAATAATCTTGAAGGGGTATAGCGTTTTTAATTATAGGACATACACTACAACCATTTTTATGTTGCTACGTCATTTGTTTTAAAAATTATGACGTCATCTATTTTTTTAAATGACAACCTGTATTTTTTATTATTGTATTTGTTACATCTGAAAAAATCGAGAAAAATGGTCTTAAAGTTTAAATATTAAAAACCAATGAAATGAGCAAAATAAATTTAGTTACCTACGTTTCACGGAAAGTCGTTGACGGCACATTCGTTTTTATTGAAATGAAAAAAAAAACAATTGAAAATACAACTAGAACTCCATTGAAAGTTAATCCACCGGTAACTAGATTTATTTTTCTCACTTCATTGATTTTTAATATTTAAATTTAAGAACCATTTTTTAGATGTAACATATTGAAAATTTTATATCATTGAAAACAACCTAAAAAGTACTACCAAAATCAATAATAAAAAATATAGGTTGGTATTTAAAAATAAGTCGATGACGTTATATCATGAAAAACAAATTACATAAGAAACTGATAATCAGCTGAAAATACCCCCCCCCCCTTCGAGATTTTTTCATAAAAATGAATATCAACGAAGTTAACGAATTTATCTGTTACTTTATTTCCACATTGTATATTGATTACTTCAAGACGGGGTGACAGTGTGGCTGCGAGCATAGAACCTTATTCTATGTTTATATGTTTGTTTGTTTATGGACAAGGTCTAGGTATGCAGAGTACCAGGTACCTTAGACACCGACTGCTTTGGTCATATGGTCAAAGTCCTACTTAGAATTTTGCCGAGACTAAGTAGTTCCAACCCTAGCAAGGGATCTTTTACATGCTACACATCGTAGTAACTGGGACCCACGGCTTTACATCACTTCCGAATGATGGCATTCTGTAGAAGCTTTCATCTGCATTTTTTTTATTTTTGAAAGCCTCACCGGGACCGGGAATCGAACTCGCGACCCTTAGATCAGTAGTCAGGATGCTTACCACTGAGCTACCGACCCCGGCATGTTTATATATTACTACGCATAGTGCAATTATTTGTTCATATTGTTTTATTTTAACATATTGACATGTCTAGCATTTCTAATCAAAATAATCTTTGCATTTTTAAAATTGAGTTGTACATAACAGAATTACAAAAGAAAATGTTTTCAACGTCTTTAATACAGAAAGCACGCTGCTAGAAAACCAACCTTTACTAGATCGAATTATGGTTAAGTCTTCAAAATTATCTACAAAATAGGTAAAAAATACCTTAATGCTGAAACACTTAGTATTAATGCGAATTATGTGAATTTGGAAATTTAAAAAACATTGCAGCCAATGGGATTCGAACTCGCGTTCACTGATAAATACGTATTCTTATCGTTGCGTTATAAATGACGCAGAGGTGTTCCGATTGTGTGCGAAATGCGCCCGATCGGTTCCAATGAAAAAATGACGTAGAGACGCAGGTAGTGCAGGTACACCACACGTTTATATGTAAGAATTTATAAAAAGTGCTACAGACTACATAATAATATGTATTTTTTTAAATTAGAATTGTGTTTGATAATCTTGTTTTCTATTCTTATTTTATTTGTGTTTTATTTTGTTATTTAACATGTAGTTGTTTCTTTTTAGAACTTTGGAATTAAAAATGTTGGATTTATTTTTAAATACCTAGCTGTCTGTTTTGAATACATTACTTACATCATATATCCGTAGATAATAAATGTAGAAAGCATACAGTAACATTAGTATTTTTGTCACATATATCGTTATTGTACTGAAGGGCGCAAAAAGGTTGGATTGCCTACAATAAAAGTTTTCCCTGCCAAAAACAAATACCAACTAATTTTTACGAAGTTATTATTTAAGGTTGTAGCGTCAGCCTTGATCACTTTATATTCGGAGGCTTTCACGGCCACTGTCATTAAGTAACAAACGACTTCTGGGATTGGACCGTGTCATTATTAAGGTCGAAGAACTCAACGTTTCGTCCACTTTCGTAAGAGGCTTCATCAGGAGGAAAAAGCAAAAGGGTTTCGCCTCTGGTATGGTTTACACGTTGAGTTACCGTGATCTTTTGCTTTTTCCTCCTGATACAGCCCCTTACGAAGGTGGGCGAAACGTTAAGTTCTTCGACCTCAATAATGACACGGTCCAGTCCCGGGTGTCTATGGTTCCTTAACTTTATATTCGTTCTATATATTAAAAACATCTTGATATTATTTCAAACTTAAATGCATAAGGTACTGTTCAAGGCAAAAGAAAAACTGGAAAAATTCATGTTAGGTGGTGAATGTGACTGTATTGATATGTATAGTTGCTAGGTATTTCGATGTTAATTATTATCAACTTGTTTAGACGTTGCTATGATACACAATTGTTATAGTAAATGTAATTGCATAACGCCTCGTTTAAGCTATCAAATAATGCTTAAAATATCTATCAAGAGTTGTCCCAGCTTTTTTTGTATTTGATAGTACAGGGAAATCAAAAATAAACTTGATCGCGGGAGCCATTGAACACAATAAAACTTGTCTAATCTGTAGCATGCTTTTTGTTGACATAGAACTGTCAAATTTTTTTGAAGTTTAAAATGCATTTTCGACATCGTGTTATTTTAATGTACCTATCAATTTAATCTATAAATATGGTTTAAATTACATACTTATGAAAAAAAATTGTGTAGATTATTAGACGACGTTAAAGCCACATAAACTAATAATACTGTTAATTGTAGTTCAAATGTCGCTTTATAAAGTGCAGTGTAGACAGGGGTCTGTACTTACATTCGTACTTCTATCATTTTAGGTGAAGTTACAAGAAAATGCTACGGGTAATATATGCTTTTGAAAAGTGTACATTCGTGATTTACCACATATGTACTCAATAATAACTCATTTCCAGCAGAATAATAAAACATATTTTACATTTTTCAAATACATACTTCCTGAAAAACGAGTTTGGGTGTGCCTGCATCAAAAATAAAATTTAAGTAAATTGTCATATTGAAGTGCATATTACATATATTATTGTTTTTATTCATTTTTAAAGTATTTTGCCGACATGGGTGCAATGCAACTCGATTTTGCTTTTGATATTTGTTCACTGAAAAAGAACGGGTTGTAATGGATCGGACTACATGAACATTCAGATCCCAAAAGGGCATTCCCGATTACCACGCAGTCATCGCCACGCGCTTTATTAAAATTATGCAAATCTCCCTGGGATCGCATTCCCTTCTTCATCCCTCATCCCTGCGCCTATGGGCAATAAAACGTACCGCACTGCGAGCACTATACAGCAAGCACGTCCACTGTTTTTGAAAATGATGGGCCACACGTTCCTCCTTAATTAAAACGGCGCAGGCCGACTTCCTGCCGAATTTAAAGCCCAACGTCCTTGGGGCTCCCCGAGGAACAGCGGAGATTCTTGTCCACCAGATAGCCGCTGCCTCAAGGTTGCTTATCTAACCGATAGGAGTGTTGCAAAATAAGGAGTATTTTTGTAGCTGCAAGAACGCCCACGACTTCGCACCTTCGGCTCGATTGTGGGCACAAATCAAACTCGTCCTACACATCCTGTATGTAGGTCAAATATAACCTACAAATAGCGTACGCACTTTAATTGCTCCCCCTGCGATTGGGAATCGGCGCGATGTGCAACAATCGCCCGAAACCGCGGCCGTGGCGATACACGACACGTGCAGCAACAATGTAAATAATAAACAACAGAAAAACAATGCAAAATGATTCAGGAAGGAACTCACCTGCGGACGAGAAACGCCTCGGGGGCTCCTCACCAACGCACGGGGCTCTCAGGACGAGTGACGCCACACGCATAACACACGCACATTTTAAATTTGTTTTAAAATAACCACAAGAACACAAAATTATGTAAAACAACACCACCCTGCAGTGGAGCTGCCATGCTGCTTTTTCAAACTGAGGATCGCGCATGCGCCACGAATCACATATGAAAGGAAACGTTGGTGATAGCTCTGAGCACAGACATTACAAGTAATGATCACGAAGCACTCGTAATGTAACCTACGCACTTTTAGTCCTGTGCGGTACAAAACGACAAATAAAGTTTCTCCGTAATAAACGGCTGCACGGCATCAGCACGAGTGCGCGGCATTATTAACAAGTGAACGTCGCTGCCCTGTGTCGAAGCAGATTATGAAAGCTTGCGGAAGCAAACGCCAACTATGATAGCTACTACTACGAGGCTACGAGGCTACGACACACGATAGTAATCGAAATTATTAATTAATGAAGAAATACCGACGATTAGCTTAATAACATTACTATAACGAACAAAATTTCTAATGAAGTTCTAACTGTGCTTCCACGACAGAGTCGGACTGCAGTGGCGTAACTAGAAATTTCTTCCCCGACAAATTTTGCAACGGTTTTTTTGATAAATTTCTTAAGGAAGAAAATGTAAAATTTAAAAAAGTATTTTATTTAAATATTTAATTATTTCTCAAGTACACACATACAGTGCGTCCAAGATAAGGAGGACCAGTATGGGAATCTCAGTAATTGTAAGAGATACAAACTTGGTGAAATGGGAAGAAAGTTGCGCAATTAAAGGACTAACAAAAAGACCCCTAGAAATCCTTGATATGATTTTTCGTTTTTGAATTATCTCAAAAAACCGAATTTTTGGATCTCGGCGCCAGCCAACTCGGCGCAAGGCCATCTCGGCGCCGAATTCAAATTCGCAAACTACAATTATTTTGAATTTCTTGGAAAATCAAACACTGACGACCAGAGGTGGTTGCAAAGTGATTACAGATGGGCCGAACAAAAGTTGTCACGTGACTTTCGTTATCAATAAAATTTTAAATTTTTAAAAATAATTACGAAACATGAATTTACTAGTCAAGATGGAGACACATTTTACGAAAAAAAGTTTTCTGGCCTTGAGATTGTTCAGTCAGCCAAAACTAACACACAATTAAATATTATCGAAATCTTGCTTAATTTCCGAGAAATAGTGCCTTTTATGTGACAAATATTTTTTTAATGTTTATTTCCCAAATCAAAGAGTTTTATTTTTAACAAAGTTTTTTTATTATCAAATAAAAACTTTGTTAAAAGTATTTGTTTTTCCATAGCAGTCTTTGTTAAAAGTAAAATTCTTTGATATGGGACCTAAACATAAAAGAAAATGTGAGAGATCAAAGTGGGCCGGGGATTTTAACATTTGGTATAGGAGCCTAGATGTTGATTCTAAACAACTTTTCTTAATAACTTTTTGTCGTATTTGCTACATAAAAGGCACGCTACTCTACAGTAAAATAAGTTTTTTGAAAACTTCCAAGGCGTACTTGATTTTTCAAAACTGAAATGCTGTTAGAAATTCGCCTTTAACTAACAAGGGCTGAACTCCAAAAAATTAAAATTTAAATTGAGAATTTTTTACCTTTTACAAGAGTCGTTTCACCTATCCGGGGACACACTGTATACAGGGTGTTCGGAAAATACGTGTACAACGGAAGACTACAAGTTCCTTGACCCAAAATATTATGATTTAACTCAACTTACCTATATACAAAGTTGCTTAGTCTTCAAAAATTATTAGCTTCTGATAGATTTTATAAATTTTTTGGCCATGCGTTTGTATCAGTAAACTACAGCCTTTTGTGGAATAAACCTCAAATTCGAAAATTACAGGGTGTTTAAAAACGTTGTCATAATAAATTATCCATCCATATTTTTTTAACCCCCTGTATAATCACTATCAGTGTTTTTTGGTGAATAGCTACTTCAATTTAGAAGCTATTTCCTCTCTTACAAAATTTTAGTTGGGTAAACGGTTTAGCCACAACAAAATATTTTCTAAATTTCTACAAGCCTGAATCAGTAATTGTAACTTAACACTATGTTTGTAGCGATTTAGAAAATATTTTTTGTGGCTCAACCGTTCACCCAACTAAAATATTGTAAGATAGGAAATAGCTTCTAAATTAAAGTAACTATTAAAAAAATTGTAGTGATTATACAGGAGGTTGAAACATTTAAAAAAGTTAATCATTTTTAAAGCCCTCTACCGGCTCAACTAAGCAACTTTGTATATAGGTAAGTTGAGTTAAATCATAATATTTTGGGTCAAGGAACTTGTAGTCTTCCGTTGTACACGTATTTTCCGGACACACTATATACAGGGTGATTTTTAAGTTGATTCTTTCCGTTTACCAGGAAATAAAGCTAAAAAAATAAGCAATTTTTTTACCACTTTTCCGAAATATGTGAACTAACGAAGGTGTTAGAGTTTTAAATTAAAAACTAAACTTTGGGGCAAAGGCGGCTAGACAATTTTATATTTGTTTATCTCTGTTGTTAAGCAATGACCTGTCAACTAGTTTTCCATTGGAATTTTGTTAATGTTATTGATACAATAATGGCTCATGTTTATGAAAATAATGAATGAGTGAATATGCATATTATTTACTGGGAGTGTCGTCAAAATGCCGCTGCCACATCGCTGTGATACGCGGAACGTGTGTGTAGAAGCGAATTCCGATAATTTTGAACATATCATTTAAGTTAGATTAAGTTTAGTTTAATTTTCGTTAAGTAATTTTAGTTCTTAATTTGAAACTTTAACACCTTGTACCTCTGTTAGTTTTGATATTTCGCAAAAGTGGTAAATGAAAAAAAGCTTATTTTTTAAAACTGTATATCCTGGTAAAAGGACAGAATCAACTTAAAAATCATCCTGTATAAACAGTGTTTCCCCTCTGGTTTTGAGTCAAAAGTTTTGTAGCTATTGTAAGATTATTTGTTATTAATTAATATTTTTTAAAACTTCTTTAAGCTGTATTTTGAAAACGAAGCCATTTAAATCCCATTAAAGTCCAATGAACGAAATTGCTGTTACAGATTTTTCAGTTTTTTTCGAGAAAAGTTCATTCTATCAAAAAAATAAAAGATACGTCTTTTGTATAATTTCAATGGATAAAGCTAAAAAACTTATCATATTGTCTAAAAAACAGTGGCGTACCAGATTTTTTTAGAATTAAGTAACTGAGGTGGCCCCGATGCACGCCACTGGTAGCAATAAATTAAATTTATTTTGACTAAACAATGCCACTTTATGAAATACTATCATAAACCAAGTTTCATTAGAATACCTCTAGGCGTTGTCCAGATTTTTGAAAAAGAAATAATTTTTGTTTAGGTTCCATGTTTGTATAAACTTTTTATCTTAGAATTTATCAAGGAAACACCCCTTAAAGTTTGTCTACGTACTTAATTAACACCCTGTATATAGATTAGTTTTAGCTGACTGAACAATCTCAATGCCAGAAAACTTTTTTTCGTAAAATGTGTCTCTATCTTGACTAGTAAATGCATGTTTCGTAATTATTTTTAACAAATGTAAAATTTTACTGATAACGGAAGTCACATGACAACTTTTGTTTGGCCCATTTTGCAACCACCTCTGGTCGTCAGTGTTTGATTTTCCAAGAAATTCTAAATAATGGTTTTTTAATTTGATCCAGCTTTTTGGCGATCACTTTATTTATTATTTGTTTATAATAATTTTCTTACGTAGTGCAGACTGTAGTTTGCGAATTTGAATTCGGCGCCGAGATGGCCTTGCGCAGAGTTGGCTGGCGCCGAGATGGCTCGGCGTCGAGATGGCTCCGCGCCGAGTTGTCCGGCGCCGAACTGGCCCCGCGCCGAGATGGCGGCGCCGAAGTGGCGGCGCCGAGTTGCCCGCCTTCGTCTCTAGAATAGTTATCATGGCATTACACTCTAACGGTAAACATATTACTGATCGTGGAACTCGTAAACTAAGTTCCGACAGGGGAAGACCGGCACGTTTAGACTGTAGGGCTTCGCAGGTCGTCATCCAGAGAAATCCCTACAATTTTAAGAAGAAGTTGAGAAGGAGAATATGTACTTGGAATGCTAGAAGTATGCTCCCACCCATAGGTTTCCAAGCTTATTTAACCTAACACCCTATTTTCAGATAAAAAGATTCTCAGCGTCTCCCCCTGAAAATTTACCTTCTACAAGTGAATAAACCGAAGGATGCAGTGCCAATTTTGAGAAATTTTATATATCTATATTTCTACATTTTACAACATAGTAAGAAACTATATTGTTGCACAGGAGACACTTCGAAGCTTAAAATTATTTATGCAATACTCAATAGTAATATGGCATCTTACTGGTTCGTGTTAAACAAGTAAACTGGGCTATTACTAGCTTATTTACATCATAGCCCACGTTGCCCTTGGTACTGTGGGTTATTTAGCTTGTCTATATTACAGTGACTTTATAATCACAGTGTGGCCATACGGTGGTCGTGTTTTCTATTGGATGAACGCAAAATCCGCCATTAGTTTTCCAAGTTATTGTCATTTTTAACAGTGTACACAATATTTAGTTACAAAAAGCTACTAATGTCAAAATAAGACATTGGCATTTTATAACTTGTCAAAAGTACTTCACTTCTAGAAGACGGTAGAAGTAACAATTTATATTGTATGGTTATATGGTAGTCATTTTTTCTATTGAATGGACGCATCTTATTGTATTCGAAAGATCAGTCATTTTCAATAGCGTTAATTAACGTGAGCAAATGAATTGTCAAATTTTATTTGTACTTTAGTAATTTTTTGTTACCAAATTTCGCTTATACCGTTAAAAAAATGCTATTCTTTTTATTATATCACCATGGTTTCCCGCACAAACTTATTTTGAAGTTGGAGATAACATGGCCGCCAACAATCATATGGCCACCTGTGATTACATAGTCAATGTAGTCTACATCATAACCCACGTTATTCTTAACACCCTGGGTTATACTAAATAACGTTACTTATAAGTACTTAACTCACTCCGATGGCTTATAAATACTTTAGCTAACTCTCAATTAATTTGACTTTTCACAACTGTCAATACAAAATGTATGCTTTTTTGGTGTTTATTGAGTTGTTGGACAAAATTTTGTTTGATAATATAACACACTTGTACCATAAATACCTATTATTGAAATCGGCCATAGTAACATTCGCATTTCACACAGAAAATTAAGACAGCAAAAAATAATATTAAAATAAAAATCACGGAACAATTAATAACATTAAAAATAATTTTCATGAAAAGGATGAACCCGGTGCGCTGTGTCAATATATTAACATTCGGTTCCATCTTTGTAAGCAACCGATTAGTTACTTACAGTCGGATTATTTTTTTGATGAAGCCATTACCTAACTGAGTGGTGTAATGAACTTCATTACCTATTGGAAATAGTGTCAAATGAGTGACGTAATGACTTACTTATCCCACTGGAGTAGATAAAATATTTTATCGCATTTCATAAGAAATGTAAAATATTTAATTTTTATATAAAAGAGACAATAATTGTCCAAACATAACCAAGCTGAGCAGAACTCGTTTCTATGTGCTAAAGCACAATAAGCAGCTCGAGTTGATGGTATGCGTTTAACTGAAGTGTATTGTTGGTGGCACTGTAAGTCTATATCAAATTCGAGGTTAACAGGTTAGGTTTTGCGTCAGTCTCTCTGAAAACTGTCGCAAAACCTAACCTGCTAAACTCGAATTTGACATAGACTTACAGTGCCACCAACAATACACTTGAGCATTTCCAAAAGTAAAACGCATCGCCGTTGCTATTCAGAATTGTGTTGCTATGCAGAGAAGTACCACATTTCTAATCGATTTTAAATGAAAAAATATACTGGTAGTACATTCCCAAATGAAATGCGATAAACAACTATTATCTGCTGCTGACAAGCGGAGAAGAAGTGTTTAGATGCCATGGCAATGAAGTGACATTTTAACATTATCAATCTATCTTCGCCGTTTATTACGGTCTGTCCAATCTCCGTCTTGCACTTGCAGTTGCCTTTTCTCCATAGATTCGTGTACACCACTGATCCATGTTTTTCTGGGCCGTCCCCGTCTTTTACTTCCTTTTAAAATAAAAGAAGTATTATTGGATTCACCCCAAAAATTAGAAATTGAGTTTTCAACAGACATTCACGTTTTAGAGTCCCCTGAACCAAAAAAACATTTTTTGTTCATTGATCTGTCTGTCAGTCTGTGTGGGTGTGTCTGTCTGTGAGTGTGCGAACAAAATATCTCAAAAATGAAAAGAGGTGTGACGTTCAGTTTCTTTAGATTTTTCAAAAACGGCTTTAGCGATTTTTTTCAAACTTTACATTTTTATTACATTTTTGATGTGACATGCGTGATTTTCCAATAATGGATTTCTTTCTTTTTATTTTTTTTTATTAACTCCTATTTTAAATAGAACAACCGGTATATTATTAGAATTTTGAATCCGGCTTAAAATTGTAGATAAAATTTGTCTTTTCATCTAACCCTTTATTTTGTACGGTTTCTGTAGGATTTGTAATTTCTGAAAATTTTTGACAAATGCTTAAAAATTAAAAATCAAATTTTTGGCTAATTATAAGATCACCGTAAAAGCAAGTTACGTGCGTGTATCACACCAGATTTTAGCTGTACAATGTTATTGATTATTAAAAAATTCCAGTTTTGGACAAAATGCACTGTACAATGCGGCTTACTATGTCCTCAGTTAAAGTTAGTCACAACTCGTAAACAGAATTCAGCTAAGGAGGGAGGTACTGCCAACCCAAGGCAGTTGGAGCTAAATTCTTACCCATCTACTACTGGAGTTGGTGGTATGTGTGATATGAGTGATTGGCAGCTGCTGCACTTCTAGGAGGTAAATCAGCCAAGTGAAATTTAAAATGTAATTGCCATCGTGGGATACAGTATCCACATTAAATAATGACAGTGTCTCACAACTTCGGATTTCTTTATAAGGCGTACTTAAGCCGTTAATTTTGCTATTTTCAAAGAGCTCTAAGGTTGTGTCAAAATCACAACCTCTAACCGCATATAGAAACAGCAAACAGTTTAGGTTACTCCTGTGCAAATGCCGTTGGTATGTAGAAAATTGAACTTTTTTATTACCTGAACCTGGTCGAAGAAAACGTAAGATATATCTCATCTGCAACCACAAGGTGGTTAGCAGAATTAATACGTTTTATGTCGTGACCAATAACAACTACTTGAGAACTATCTCTTGCTTTCCCAGTAGCTGCTGCTAGAATAGACACATCAGCATCAGCTTCGGCTCTTCTACATTGACTTCTTAACTGGCCGCAAGATATTTTATAAGAAGTTTTTTATTTCTATTGTGTGCAAGAAAATCCGTTTACAATATGGCGGCAGCTGATGTCCTTTTACAGCACATAATACAAAAACCGTTAAGTTTAGAGGAAAAATTGTAATAACCAAAATTGTTTATTTTATTATGGTGTACATTTTCTATTAGAGACTTTTTTATATCTCCATCGGTTACAGAATTATATAGAAAAAATTTAAATGAGCCGCCATTTTTCAATATAGCGACCGTAGCACAGCTTCCATTTTAGGGGACTTTTAGTATATTCAATAAGAAAGTAAATTTAGCATCTCTACCAGCTTGTACTAATCTTTTCAATTGTTTGTGTAACTTTTGGCTTATTTTTGTTGCACTACTAGTTTATGCCAGTGAACTTATACTTCTGTAGGCCAGTTTATCGTTAATCTGTTTGTTGTTGTTTCAGTGTTTATTATTGTTGCTTTTTTGGTTAGTATCTGTTGTTGCGCCCTTTCTGTTCAAGGTGCTTGATGTCACTTTCAAGATTGTCCTACATAATACACGATACATGAAATTGATATGTAACTAGTCTGAATTGGTATTATTTTAACTATACACTGAATACCAAAAACAATAATAGGCACCTAAGTGTAGGTAAAAATATTCAAAAATAATGGAAAATTAAAGATACCATTCTTTTATTAAACCTATTGGAAGTCTTATGCATGCAAGAAAATAAATTTTCTTAAATTACTTCTAGTCTGATCTGATGGCTTCACTACAATTCCGCAAGTCCCAAGGAATATAATAGTATGTTAGATATCTGGAAATAAATTTATTTCTACTCTATTTAATAGTGTTTATTTTTATTGGTAAAATATACGATGCCGTGTAAATGAAAGCCGCTAAATTATGAAGAAATAAACAAGAAATTCTATGTGATTTTCATTTTACATTATTTTATGATATTATTACGTTTTATCTAATTTATCTTAGAAAACTAAATTCTCTGTTTATAAATATTGTGGTAGATATACGAGGTGCGCCCCAAAATTTTCCGGCCTGACTATGAAAGAAACGGCGTAGACTCACAATTAAATTTTACATCGACTCAGCAACAATTTGTTACCATCGCTGTGAGTGTAAAAGGAGAAAAGCAAAGGCAACCGCCTTCTCAGTCGGACTTGGTCGTGAGTCAAATAAAAGATTATAATTTTAAGCTGTAAATAAAAAATAATATTGGCGCCAAATAGCAGGTAATCCGGCACTTTGCTAATCAAAAAGATACATGACGATAGGTGCTACTAACCAATCCTGAAAGACAATAAAGGTAACGGCCAGGGAAGTACGTACACAACAATAAAAAAATAAACAAACAAACACAGCAAACCAGATGTAATTAAATCATAAATGACCGGCGTAAATAACACAGTTAAAATATCACAGAGTAGTTTAGAAACGCACCAAAATATTTATATATAATTTAATTAATTAAAGTGTGAATGTAATATTTATATATATAATTTAATTAATTGATGTAAGAATATTTAATGTAAATAAATAAATTACAAATTGACTGTCAAATTGGCAATTTGCATTACCAGAAGGTTGTCGGTAGCACATATGACCACGACAAAATGATTACAGATTACATTTTGCGTGTCGAGCTGAATTCAACCCTAAACCCTCTAATGCAAGAGCAAAAAATCTGGTGTGATACACGCACGCAACTTCCTTTTACGGTGATCTTATAATTAGCCAAAAATTTGATTTTAAATTTTTAAGCATTTGTCAAAAATTTTCAAAAATTACAAATTCTACAAAAACGATACAAAATAGAGCGTTAGTTGAAGAGACAAATTTTCTCTAGAATTTTAAGCTGAATTCAAAAATGTAATAATATACAGAGTGTTGTATTTAAAATAGAAGTTAATAAAAAATAGAAAAAAAACAAAAAAAAACCCATTTTAGAAGTATTCAACTGGAAACCTATCTCACATCAATACACATTAAAAATGTAATAAAAATGTTAAGTTTGAAAGAATCGTTAGAGCCGTTTTTAAAAAAATCGAAAAAACTGAAAAATCACAAGAGTAAACACCTACTTCCGGTTATGCGATTTTCTTCAAAAGCTTTCTGTCGCATCTACATAGTAGACAAAACGTATATATGAAGTTTCAACGCCATACCTCTTTCCGTTTTTGAGATATTCGGTTCACAAACAGACACACAGACCAATGAAAAAAATTTGTGTTTTGGGTTCAGGGGACTCTAAAACGTGAAGATCTGTTGAAAACTCAATTTCGAATTTTTGGTGTGAATCCAATACTTCCTTTAATATTGTAAAAGGAAGTAAAAATAGTCTACTGCGCATACAGCGGTAAGACATATACCGTGTGTCCACAGGAATACGCACCATAGGGATAACCAAATAGAATAGAAAGATCGGCTAAAGCTGGAATCGCCCGCACGCTAAAACGTTGTTTTCTGGCTTCTGACTCGCCACTGTATGAAACAATATTGTTATAAATGGTACAAGAAAAGGGACGGTGGTCATAGCACTGGTTGATATTTATATTCTATTAGCATTATCTTATCTCTATGGTGCGTACTCCTGTGGACACACGGTACCTATAAGTTTATAACTAAAATATATAACCGATCTGGTGGCCTAGTGGTAAAGGTGACAGGCTAGTAATCACAGCGATCAGTGGTCCTGGGTTCAATTCCCATAGGCACGAGTGTACGTATAAAGACGTACAATATCAGTCCTTCTCAGGACTAACTAGGAACACCTGAAGACAAGAGTAGATCAAAACTCCCGAAACGTCGTTTCATATACTCCCTAGGCAGTGGCAAAAGTCCGATAAAACATATCATCACAGATTATCGGTTACAATGTAAACAACCGCTTATATCTTAATTACTGAATGATTCTGTGTTACTCAGGTAAGTACTATTCTTACACTAAATTCATTTTCCCGCTGCTTATCATGTAAGTCAGTGATACAGCCTTAGTAACAAAACGTATAAGTCGGTGATTATATTTGTTTGCTGCTTTTTCTTAACAACGCAACTTAATATTATTATTAAGTTCCTAGGATAATAAAATTAGCAAAGCAAGATGCAGATTTAGACGTTTTGTTTATAAATTGCAAGTGTTTATGTGACATGTGACACTCACAGGTAACACGACTCACGAAAATTAATTCTGGTGACAGGTGACAAACCAAACGACTTTTTCAAAAATCTAGGAAAATTTCGATAAGCAGCGGGAAAAATATAATAAGCAACTCGGAATGTATCGCCTATTAACATTTTCGGCAGGCAACAAGCCGCGACTTCGTCTTGGCTTGTACTTGCCTACCTCAAATGTTAATAGGTCCTTACATTCCTTGTTACTTACATAGCTATTAATTACGAGGGCAATTTAAAGTTTGCTGAATATAAATCAAGCTAGCGCAACCACAAAAAACATATTAAAAACGGTTCCCACCGTATGTGGCCGACATCTCGACGCAGGAGCAATATAGAAGGGATCGGGACAGACCTTATGTGATGAATTTCCCCAGGCAGCAAACACGCGTATTGGAAGTCCTATCGAACAGCATCGAGGAGGTCAGGTAACCATGCTGCACATTTGAACAGCGGAACGGTAGGTGAGCTTCTGAGGATGAGGCAAGTGTAGAACCCTCATGTGCACGAGTACCATATGAACGAGCTGCGGTAACCCAAGAAACGAAAGATTTTCGCTCCGTGCCGTAAATAAAAAAGGGCCCTTGGGGTGTTTCGCCCTTAATTTCGCCAGCGTGAAACGTGCCGTGTGCAGACCATATCTCAAACCAATGTTTAGTCTTGGAAAATCACAAATAACTTTCACAGGAACGTCATTACAATATCCCGAACAAATCTGATTAATCGAACGTTTTATTTTAGAAACACATTTTACAAGATCCTGCCTTTCTGGGCCAGAACATGGAGGCGAATGACAGGACAAGGTGATAAAACATCCAAAATTTTGGAAAACCTAGAAAGGACGCAGTACAGCCAACCAAAGCAGCTTGAAGCGTGGAGTGTGGCCTAACCGTTAGGAATTTTCAAACATTGAAATTTGAAAGATGAAAGTTAAATTGTAGGAAAAATTTAGATATATTGAAAATAAGGCAAATAATTACATAAATAGTTATAAATGATTTTAAACCTGTAACCAATTTTATACTCCTAAAAAATATTCCTTCGGTTAGCCTTCAAAATGTGCTCAAACTGCAGCCTTAAGCCTAAGTAATAGTCACTGCGGTCCATATCTGGACTATATGGAGGGCGATCGATTTGTTCGAAACCGCAGTCACGAATTGCGGTTTGCGCAATTCCAGCGGTGTACACAGCTGCATTGTCATGTAACAAGCCGCTGGACAGTTTTCCAAGTCTTTTTTTCCGAATATTTTGTCGTAATTTGTGCAGGAGTGCTGCATAATATAAGCCATTGACTGTGGTGTTGCGCTCTTTAAAGTCTATGAGAATGCCCTCATAATTCCAAAAAATCGTAGCCATCATATTTTTTGTCGACTGAGAGACCCTGAACTTTCTAGGCGGTACTTTGTCAGGCCATTTTATTTTTCTTTAATTCTTATAGCTACGTAACCATTTTGAACAGTTTTGGTACAGAGTTGGCGATATTTTATCATATGACACTCCAGCTCTTTGCATCAAATAAAAATTCAAACACGCACGTGGTTTTCGGATTTAAAGGCTTAGCGTACCGCGCTAATCTCTATGCCGCTGTTTTGTGCAGCTGTTTGCCTCATCGCGCGTAAGGACGCTTGTTTTTAGCTTATTCAAAAACACAGTCAATGAGAGCAAACAGGATAATTTCAACTTCTGCCGATATAGCGTGTTGCCAAGCTGTTGCAGGCTGCATTCTGATTGGCCACATCTGCTGGCGTGATAGAGCGCCACGCGTGAAGCTTGGCTTGGTGTCTGTTTTGCATTCATTCAGGCGCGGTCCGCGAGTTAGTAAAGTCGTGATTGAGTTTTCGCAACGCGCCCGTTTTTTCGGGTGCAGAGGTGGTTTGTTTTTGTGGATTTGGTCATCAGACGGTTCTCGGAAAGTTGTGGAAGTGACGGTGTGTGCTCTGGGTGTTCTGTGTTGATGTCCTAATCCGCCGTTGCCGCTCGTTCAGTATTTACGAATGCTTGTTTACTTGATATTTCCGTCTCTGGTACGGGATCTTTCTCTCGATCAGGCTAATTAACGGCTCCTCAGGTTTGTGGTCTCCAAGAGGGCGTTGCGCAACCATTCCCGAATAAATTAAAGAGACTCTCTGGACGGCTTCGAGTTTCACTCACCCCCAAGTCAAATGACAGCTGTAGCGAGAGTCGTCACCCGCTTGCAGCATTCAATATTCCCGCATCTAGGCTGAGCCGGTCAAAACAAGGTATTTCGTGTTCAGTTTGTGTAACTAATTAGACAGGGTCGCTAATAACATTGTTATTTGCTACACGGGGAATATATTTGTACACAAAAGAAAAAGAAATTAATATATACTTCACAGCACGGCGGTTCACGAATTGTCTAGTATTGTAACAAATTTTCGCCTACTAGTTCCTGAGCAGGAATGTGGGTTGTCCGGAAGCGCCACTGGTTTGAGACCGTCCAAACCAAAAAACCTACAGGTGGCCGTGTAAGTTCCTAAATCACTTAGCTGTTTCATAAAAATAATAAAAGACAGAAAACACAATAACTTGAAATAACCTAATTATTTATTTACAGTATGTACACATACAAACTCTGCACCATATTCGAGATAGGCAACACAAATCTGTGATAGAATAATATGTTTGTAAATGGAATAGTAGATGTAATTTTAGTTTTACTTATAAGATGTACAATGATTTTCTGTTAATAAATTTGAAGCCAAAAACAGAACTCTACGATCTTAGCTCGCAATTCGCTCGAGTACACGTATCTCAACTGTACGGTAGTGACTTAAACATTAGAACTGCCATAACGGAATACGGGAGATCTCAAGTTCTTATTAAATCGCTTCAACGATCAATTGGTTTACCTAATCGCGATCTATCCGAATTGGTGCCATTTCGTCTAGGTGTTTTTACACTTAAAATTGTGTATATTCAACGCTCACAAGGTGTTAATAATCAGGCTCCCGAAAACCCTCGCAAAAGGTTTTGTTAAATTTCGAAATGTTGAGTTACTGAACGCGACCAAATTGCAAAAGAAAGGCAGTATTGCCAATCGAAGAAGACATTAAATACATAAAATGAAAATAACCTATTCCGCATACATATTGCACGAGGTGAACGTCGCAGATAGCTACACAGAATTTCACAGCATCACAAACGGTAGGAATATCGCCAGCATGAAAAGTAAGACACGACGCATAAAATCTCATAACAATCGCACGAACGGTATTTCAGTTGACTTAATCGCTAGAAGGTACCTGGTGATGCAAAGCGGCGTCAACAGTGTAGCCATGCAGGATAGCTACACGAAGATGCTGTCCACTAGTTGGAAATAACCTTAAGGGCAACAGGTTCTTGCACTGGAGAAAAACCTCGTGGCTATCACACTGGTGAGAAACCGTGTATTCGAAGGCTACCACATGAGTTGAGGGTGCTCAGACTGCGTGGGGGTTGGTCCTCCAGGTGCTTTGGCAAGTGGCATCAATGCCACAGGGGGAGCACAGGGCAGGATTGTACACGAATAAGATGGAAACGAAACAGCAGCAGTAATACGAGACTAAGGGGCCTGATATTCACACGATATCGGATTCGATGTTCAAACGAACCACAAATAACATACCAGAGCTGTTGGATGGCCTTGAGTGAGTAATTTGCAGAAATATATAATTATCCCAGTATAACTGGCTCTCTTCTAGCCATTTCACACAACATTTCCTATGGCTGATCAACAAATTCACCAATAATTTTGGAATTACTTGATCCACAAAGTGAAAATTCCAAATCGCATGCATCCCCAAAAGGAAAAATAATCTCACCAAATCAGTCTCATAAAATGGCCGCCGGAAATCGTCTTAACAATGTATTTTGAAAACTATTATAATTCCCTAAATATCAGGGTTTCTCAAAATCATCCAAAAATGCAAAACGGCATGAAGCTGTATAAAACTCGATATAATTTTAGAATTTACTGTTATATTTTTGTGCTCCTCGTTTGATTATTTTTCAGGTTAAAAAAATGCATATAATATTTTTGTAACACAAATGGGAGCCAGTCCTTCATCACGACAAAACACGACGAAACAGATCTAGATAACAATCGAAAACGCACCTACCTTTTGTAGCTTCTCATTAAACAATTTTAGCTAAAAAAAAAACGAGCTGGTATCGTTGGGGTAAATAAAACACAATATACCAGTACTAGGGATAAAAGAAACTTTAATTATCGTCAAATATTAAAACATTTCATTCGTAAACAATTCCACTGTTAGGCCTGGCATTATGAACACACAAGAAATATTGCAGTGCCTCTTCTTCTATCAAGCTACACATTTCTGATTCTAAACATGTGGCGATTGTAGATCGCGACTGTGTATATATGTTCTGTTTTTCCTGTAATCGCAATCGTGATCGCTATCGCGATCGCGATCGTGGTCGCGATCGCGTATGTGTTCTCCGCTTTAGCACGCGTCGTACCTTGGGTTATATGGCGCGCGCACATGCATGGACGAGTCGCTAGTTTGGCTGCGACTGGCGTCGCGCTCGATTGCCCATGCTTCGTTCTATTTATAACACCGCGTCTTTGCTCTGCTGCATTTGTACAAATCACTTCCACACGAATTGGTCCATTACACAGCTGACTCCAAACTAAATAAAAAATATAGGTACTGATATGTACTTGATAACGGAAACTAACCTCTTTAGTAAAATCGGGGATTCAAACATTTTTGATCTATTCCTTTACAAAATAGCAGTGGTGGTGTCTTAATCGGAATTCAAAAAACAGTTTTGATTGTGCAACAAGTTCAATTACAGAGCAAAGCTGAAGGTCTGTGGCTAACTCTGTACAATGAAGGCGCTACTCTAATGATCTATGTGTGCAGGGTTTACTTACCCCTATGAGACGACTATGTTAAAGCCTGTTTCACATCAAAACTTCAAACGAACCTTGATACGCAGGAGGTTCAATTATTGTATTTGGTGGTTTTAATTTTCCGCATATTTGCTGGCTACCTAGCAACTGCAAAGGTTTCTATGATCCCACTAATACTGATATACGTAATAATTCCCCTTTATTGATCTATTTTCGTTTGGTGAATTTCGCCAATTAAATTTTGTGAAAAACATTAATAATAGAATATAATCAGCCAGTCTTATAAAGGCTACTAAACCGATGTTAACTTTAATTCGCTGTTAAAATAAACAAAAGCGCATCAAAATTTGTTTACTAATGAATGAAATGTCATAAGCACTAACGTTTTGATGCGATTTTTTTTTGTTTTAACAGCGAATTAAAGTTAACGTCAGATTGGTGGCCTTTATAAGACTGGCTGTACATATATTATTTTGCCACAGATTATTAACTTGAAAAGAAGTTATACTGCTTTAGTCTATGCTGATGTCTATCATCCACCAATTGAATTCAATATTAGTTGTCATAAATTTAATACACTGGATAAAATGTTTCCGATTTTTATAATTTTAAAAAGGCTGATCACGATGAACTCAATAACTCTTCTTTAATCAAAACTGGGAAGAAATTCTTTCATCTGTCACTGAATCAGGCAATTCGCGTATTTTATAATTTACTAGATGAGGCTACTAGACTGCATGTACCTAAAATTGTAGTTAAATTCAAAAGATTTCCGTGCTATTTTTTCAATGATACTATTAAACGTATAACAAAAAAAAATAAGATCCATAAAAAATGAACAAAATTCAGAAACAATCAATAGTATGAATAATTTAGATTTTAGAGACGTCGAAGTAAAAATTTGATTTTTAAAGACTACTATAAATTTCTTGGATCTATGTGTCTATTTGCAAGAAGGATCATCTGTTTTTAGTAGTGTTCAAAAGTCTTGTATGTGAAACTTTATTTAAGATCTTAAAATCCTTAATTATTGAAAAACAGCATGGTTTCTCTTCCAAAAGAGCTATAGAATCAAACTTAGTAATATACGCGGAATTCATTGCAAATAATTTGGACAATCGATTTCAGGTAGACTCGATGTACACCAATTTCAGCAAAGCATTTGATAAAGTTGATCAAAATTTGTTAGTAACTAAACTTTCTAGAATAGGAATACATGGTTGTCTACTAAGGTGGTTGTCTTCTTATGTCTTTAATCGTTCTCAAATTGTTAATATAAATAGATTCAAGTCTATGCCCTTCGTGATAACCTCCGGAGTACCGCAAGGCTCTCACTTGGGTCCACTATTATTCCTGGTTTTTATTAATGACTTAAAACAGTGGTTTTGCCACTCAAATATTTTGTTATATGTAGATGACGTCAAAATTTTTGCAAAAGTTTTTTCAGTTAGAGATTGTTTAAATATTCAAGCTGATCTAGATATATTTTCTCAATACTGCAATTTTAATAAACTACATGTTAATATTAATAAATGTGCAAGCACATCTTTCTGTACAAATTACGTGCCAACTGATTTTCAATATTCTCTAACATCATCATTAAAAGAGTTAATTACATCAAAGATCTTGGTGCGTACTTCGACTGCAAGTTGAGCTTTAACATTCATATAGATTACTTAGTCAACAAGTGTAGCAAAGCACTTGGATTCTTTTGTAGATCTTGTAAAGATTTTCAAAACGACGCTGCTATTAAATCCATATATTACGCATTTGTATATAGCAAGTTAAATTTTGCTAGTGTGATATGAAATCATTTTATAGTTCGTTTAGAAAGACTGCCAAATAGATTTGTGAGCTTTTTACACTACAAATTAACAAATCATATAGTCCATAGTATTAATCTTAATAGTTTACAATATAATATGCAACCTCTAGAGCAATGTAGATTAATAGCTGACTTACTGTTTATTTACAAAGTTCTCACTCAACACTATGACTCACCTAATTTAGTAGTTTTAGTTCATATCACATTCCTCAGCGTAATACCCGAATTAAACAATTATTGTCCTATAACTGCTACAATACTAATCTGGACAGGAATTCTCCAATTGCTAGGTTTAGTGAATCATTTAATAAATATTGTTCAAGTATTGGTATTTTTACTTTATCTCTGTTTTCTTTTAAGATATAGCTTTGAAGAACATTTTTAAGTTAACAATTTAAC